>CM031234.1:330312481-330579981 GCA_018340775.1 Taxus wallichiana var. yunnanensis
AATTTAACAAATTAAAATAAAGGAATGAAATATAAATCGAAGTTTGAAATTACCTTGATGATCTCTATAGCTCTCTTTGCAAAGATATCATCAAAAACTATCTTTACAACCCTCTCTCCGTCAGCTTTCTTTGAATATTGTGAGTCTAGCCATGCTTGACTCACAAACATTTGTTTCAAAGGTGTCAACAAACTACAAATACTTTGCAACGTCAAGAAGTTAGTTGCAAACCTTGTGACACCGGCTCGAACAAGTTCTTTCCCCTTTGTGTGTACTCTCATCAAGCTCAGAACCCAAGGGTGATTGTATATGTACTTCGTTATAGATCTTGCATCTTCTACAACCGGCCTCACCCAATCAATTTTGCCTATGTCCTCCAAAAGAAGGTCAATGCAATGAGCTGCACAAGGAGTCCAAAAGAGTGATGGATGTCTCTCCTGCAATAGTCTCCCAGCTGCCACATATGCTGCTGCATTGTCTGTGACAACTTGCACAACATTCTGTACACCAACCTCTAATACAACTGTCTCTAACATAACACTCAAATTTTCTGCATTTTTTATTATGTTAGAGGCATCAATAGATTTTAAAAACACCATCTCACCGTTTGAAGCTGCTAAAAAATTAACAAGGGTGTGGTTCCTTCCATCCGTCTACACCATCGACCACATCTTCACCCTTCGGGCTATTATTGAGGAGGCTCGTCACCACTCTTCGAAAGTCTATTGTTGTTTTGTAGACTTTCGAAAAGCTTTTGACTCCGTACCTCGCATGGCCCTCTTCCAGCGACTCCGAGACATTGGTATTTCTGAGACTCTTATTATTGCCATCATGCACCTCTATGAGTCCATCCTTGGGCGTCTTCGTACTGCACATGGATTGTCTGATCCCATCAAGAGCACCATTGGGGTTAAACAAGGGTGCCCCTTGTCTCCTACCCTCTTTGGCATTTACATTGATGAGCTGGAATCTTTTCTTCAGGATCACATTCAGGAGGGGGATGGTTGCCTTCTTCACCACGTCTTGATTTCTATTCTCCTATTTGCCAACGATATTGTTTTACTCGCCTCTTCCCCGAGAGGCTTGCAGTACGACTTGATGCAATTGCTTTATTTTGTGATCTTTGGCATTTGATGCGGTCAATCTGGGTAACACAAGGTCATGGTCTTGGCGGCACAAATCCATGGACATCACACCTCCATTTCTTCTTGAGGGCGGGAGGTTGAAATTACTAATACATACACCTACATGGGAGTCCAGTTTTCAGGGCCTAGATTCAGTATGAGGCATGCTCTTCCTAGCCGAGAGTAAACAAAGGCTATGGATCTCTTGCCATTCTCGAGAGACAAGGTTTTTACAAACCACTTCCGGACGTCTCCTCCAAGATGTTTCTTATGACCTCCCTCATCCGCCCCAAATGAGCAAAATCTATTGTTAGTTCATTGTCTGGGGCCCTCCCTTTTGGACACAGATTGGGCTTCCGTTGAGAGGATTCAGACTCTCCTCCTTCGCCGTTTCATCAGATGCAAACGGTCCCTCAACATATTATTTTGGCAGAGTTCGGAGCCCGACCTTTCCGTTTGGAGACTATATTTGACATATCATCCTTTCTTCACCGTATCAGGAAGTTTAGTGATCTCCCGGTGAGAGAAAAGTATCCATATCTGCATTGTTCCTCTGTGAGTATTGCCCAGGTTGTGGGCCGTTGTTGGTTTGCCGAGACTTTTGCATTGTTGGACTCAGTTGGTATCCAGATTGATCGCCTCCCCCCCTTCCAGTATTCTCTAAATGCTCCCAGTCATCTCTTGCCCACCAAGCAAGTGTTGAACAGGTCCATCTGGGAGGATATCTACAGGAGCTTCATTTAGACTACTTGGGTGAACCCCCTGGGGGTTTGCACCCTAAGATGTCTTTTTATGCAGAGCACTTTCTTGAAATCAGAGATGGACTCATCATCCGACCTCAGTACACCTCTCGCCACTGGATGCATGCCCTCCGTATACCTCTGGGTCAGTTTCGAGTCGGCTCCCACAGACTTCGGTGCGAGACTGATCACCACATTGATCGGGATGATAGACTTTGTAGGCTCTGTAGCCTTCATGAGGTGGAGACAGAGACTCATTTCATCTTCCGCTGCCCCATATACTTGAGATCGGGACGATTTCATTTTTAATTCGCGAGGATTCAGACTCTCCCGGTCTTCTTCAGATATATCGACCAGTGGTGTCTTGCCCTCTACATCCGCGAGTCTTTGTTGCTCCGAGACCAAATTCTTCATCCCCCTCCGAGAGTCATCCCCACGAGACGAATTACAGACCTTCTTTCCGGTTCTACCCACTGGTGGAGGAACTAAGCGACGGAGCTTTTCTGACCCAGATACAGTGCATAGATCAGTTCGTCCCCGGTTGGACCTTCACACTTCCCTCGATCATCGCCAACAGAATCGGATGCACACACGTACTGCAGGGCGCCTCGCTCCAGCCGTCCCCACAGCGTCGCGTCAATCTCGATCTCGGCGAGAGAGAGGAGGTCTTTGCCGTCTCTTCGGATTGCCCCCATCGGAGCTTCTTTTCGTCGGCCTCTAATGTTAGGAGGGGTGTAGCTACCGTTCCTGATTAGACCTTGGTCCTCATTTGCTTGCCCCATTGCCCCCGCCTGTGGGGGTATTGGCTTCGGGTTTCATTTCTGTTGTCTTCTCTTCTTTTCTATTTTTGGGAACTCGTTTTGAGTTGTCCCCGCTCGCATTTTGTATACTGTTTGGGCTGCAGTCCCATTGACCTACTTTTTGTGGTCATTCGTTGGACATTAATATATTTATCTTATCTATCTATCTTCTTTTGGAAAGCATGGTAGAGGCATCTGCTGGTGCACCCTCAGTAATTTCCCGCTCAAATCTTTTAGAGAGGGAGCCTTGTACCCTTTCCCCACAAAATGACAATTTGGACCAAGTACTCCCAAGATGGGCTCTTTGCCACATTGAGCGGCGGGTTGTTGTAGCACCAAAAATTTGCACAAGCTTTATCCACTTCTTGTGCATATCTTCGTTCAGTCAGACCTTCCAATGAAGGTTGTGTTCCATGTGTGTTCCTTGCCACAAAAAAACTTGGTATGCCTTTGCTCGAACTCGATGAAGATGTGTCTCTTCCGGCTCTTCCTCTTCGTATGCGTGGACCACGAGTAGAGCCCACAATTGTTCTTTGCATCATCATCTAAATTCTCTTCCATTGCAGCCCCGAGTGTCTAATAGCTTGTCTTATGGCTGCCTTGACTTTGCGTTCTCTAGTTTCTTCTCCTCTAACTCTGCCAGCTCTGCTTTAATCTCTCGCGTTGCCTCTTCCGACACGTTGGGGCAAACTGTAACATCTCGGCAAGGAATAGTTGAAAGGTGATATTTCAAACGATTGATGCCTCCATTCATTTTCTTGTTACAGAAAGTGCAAAAAATTTCGCCCGCACAAGTTCCACGTACAACATACTTCCATG
The DNA here is from genome assembly GCA_018340775.1 of Taxus wallichiana var. yunnanensis. Classification (NCBI taxonomy): domain Eukaryota; kingdom Viridiplantae; phylum Streptophyta; class Pinopsida; order Cupressales; family Taxaceae; genus Taxus; species Taxus wallichiana. The sequence goes on from CM031234.1 coordinate 330,315,965, forward strand.
CTATGGAACGGGCATTCGGAGGAACGGTCCCTGCTAGTGATTCAGATGCCGAACCTGATGCCGAGCCTGATGCCATTGTTAAGCTCTAATCTGCAACACAATGCACATTTAAAAAATTAGAAAACGTAAACTTAATTTAATTTTAAAAACAAAACGTGCCTGAATAACAAATTTGCGTAAATAAAAAAATACATTACAAGCATTCAATTTTACATTACATGTATTTAGAATTACACAACGAATCGATTACAATACACATACATAAAATTTAACTAATTTACAATGAATTTGCGTTAAAAAAAAAATACATACCTCTGGTTGCAAATGAGTATAAAAAAATTACAAGCATTCGATTTTACATTACATGTATTTAGAATTACACAACGAATCGATTACAATACACATACATAAAAATTAACTAATTTACTGATGAATTTGCATTAAAAAAATTACATACCTCACTTCATGCAAATGAGTATAAAAATGTACACGCATTCGATTGTACATTACATGTATTTAGAATCACAATAAGAATCTATAAAACCTAAATAATATACACAAAATTTGGAAAAACTTCAAAGAATTAAAAAAAAAAAAACCCCAACCTCCAAATGCAAATCTCCAAATTCTCTCCTCGAATTCGCTCCAAAATCCACTCAACACAAGCAATGCAAGCTCAAATGGTTGTGTGAGTGACAATGAGGGAGTAGAGGGCCTTAAAAAGAGCCAAAACCGCATAAAAACAGTGTTTTTTGCCTTTGAAATCCGCGTTTCCGCGTTTTACCAGCGTATGGCGAGTTTTTTGCACGGGCTCGCCGAGTTAACTCGGCGAGCTTTTTTCCTGGGATTGGCGAGTTAACCGTTTCAGCGTTTTTTTGGCGAGTTTTTTAAAACTCACCGAGTTTTTGGCAAGTTTTCCATCTATGGTTTGGATAACCAATTTTCATCGGTCTTAGCATAGGCAGTCTTTTGGGCCATTTCCTTTGTATGTAAAGCAAGTCGACTTGGAGAAGAATTCATTCTATTACCTTTCAACTGATATTTTGGCTTGGAGCTAAAAGAGGCACTACAGCAGATTTCTGAGGACGAAAACCCTCGGGAAAAGCACTTGAGAGAACGAAAACTCTCTCTGTTTTATTGTGGAACTGTTCAGATTTACAACAGCACTTTATATGATATTTATATGCTTGAATCGACTCAGTTTGGGAGTATTTGCAAGTAATCTAGAGCTGGTACAATTTATAATATTTCTAACAGCGGTTATAGAGATACTTGTCGAGGTTTTTGCAAAGTTTCAGGTGTTTATTCAAGGATTTCCAGTTCCCCTTTCAGCGCTGCCAGTACAGTCCGGAGCTGGGCGATTTCTTCCTCAATAAGGTCAGATTTTGGTTCATATTTTGGCACTCTATCATGCAAAATACTGTAATTATTATCTCATTTCAAACAACTGAAGATATCAGATTTTATGCGCAAATCTGAAGCTTGTATTTCCCTTTATCAAATCGCTTTTTTTGGAAATTCAGATCTGCAGTATCAAAGTTCAGATTTTCAGTTTATTTCTGGGTTATTTTAATTGTTATCATTTAAAAGTCCAATCAGATTTTAGTGGGGACATTACAATAAAATTACATTTCTGAAAAACAAAACTGAAAAATGCATGTAAATATGCAATGACAAGTGGGAAATATTGTTTGTTTAGGTGTGTAAAATCACAACATTCTTTTCTTGTTGTCTTCCCTCAAACTCTGATTAGTGTGGGTCTGTGACATGTTATAGGTACACATTTTAAAGCCCTCTTTATGAAGACTGTACAAATGGTGATCTCCCCTTTGCACCATCATCTATAATCTCATGCCTTTACAAATGTTCTCTTGCCCTAGCAGTTCTTATGTCGCAATTTCATGTTTTATAACCTAACAAAAGGACTTGTGACTGTATTTTCATGAGTGTATTTCACGTCAGGACTTAGAACTCGCAAGGTTGTACTTCAAGCACTGTATTTCACATCAAAATCTCCTTCAAAGTTTAAACCCTTCTAGTAACTGAAACGCATTTTTATGAGGCTGCTAACACATTTTCCCTCAATCCGTGCCCTCATACAACGTGCCCTAGGTCTTTACTCATGATTCTGCATGATCTGATACAAATATGTGCCCTAGACACGATTTTGGCATTTTTCTTCTGACGATAGCCCTCATAATCTCCACCCTTCTCTTTCTCCTCAATTCGCAGGCCTACACAAACTCTACCAGCTTTGCTTCGATGTCTGTACTCTATGCCAAGAATTTATTCAGATTGCAAGCCCCTTCAAGCACCAATGGGTCTTATATCAATAGTAGAATATGTGAACAAAGAGATTGAAGAGAAACCAGAATGCACACTTAGTGTGTGTCCTTCATTTTATTATGCAAGAAATAGTTACAGAATGGATGACGAGGTTACTACCAAACATTAGTTAATATATAACTAATAGTTTGTTACGAGTCAATTAATATATTAAGAACACATTTTACAACAACTAAAGTGACACCTCACATATTCTAAAAATTCATATGGAAATAGTGAATGCGAAAACTTAGACTAACATTAAGACTATAAATTAACCCAAATTAAGGGTAATCCTGATAAAAGTTCTCTACTCTAATTCAGGGCAATCATGGATATTTTTAGTGTATGAGTTTCTTGTATTACTGTAATCTAATTCTTGTTGCGATCTGAAAGGAAAATGAAAATAGAAAAAAGCATTTCAAAATATTGTTAAGCCCCAAACTTGTATAAGGATATATATATATATATACACAAGTTTTGGCTAAGTCTTGAGAAGACACCAATTTTGGAGCATGCACACGTTTTAGAAATTTGTGATAGATCAACATGCACCTATGTAGAACTGAGGCAATATACTCGTGCATGCAAAGCTAGGAAGGTGGGACCAGGATTCTGACGCACACAGGGATTCGACAAAAGAGGAAGCACATGCAATAGTTTGAACACACCCAGAAGCTGCATGCAATTGGAAAATCAGCACACAAAAGGAACTCACAGATAATGGCTGGATGCAACTTGTAGAACACTAAAAATGACTGAAAAAGCACATTCCAGTCTGCAGATTTTCACTTCCTAAGGCAGTGACCTGTTTTGAGAACTCCCACTCACTTTTGGATGCCCTAAACTCGATGAAAATGTGCCCAATCAATCTCAAAAATCCTGATTAATCACCAGAAATCAAAATATAAAACAAAGTTGTTTTTCGGTGCCCTAGAAATGAATCTATGAATTTTCTATAAACCCTATATCCGCAGAATTTATGTATCATTTCAAAATTTAATAACTTTGCTTAGGAAGCTCCAAAAATAAAAAAACTTGGGTCCTTGGGGTTTAAAAATATGACAAATGCACATATCAAATCAGATTGCCCAAACATCCACCAAAACATGACAAACTTGTCTTTCAAACACTTCGCCCCTCTTGGAAATGCCCTAAAAACCATGCAAGATCACTCCAAATATATTCAGAAATTATTATTCAAGCTCAACAATCAATTGGTGAAGGAATTATAATTTTTGGAAGCCTAGGAATGCTGGAATGAATTTCCTTCAAACCTTAGTTGCTGCAAAAATAAATAAATATTTTCAGATATGATTATGCATGCCAAAACCCTCCTAATTTCAATGTAAAACAGATTTCACCCTTATAAATTATTGGGAATTGAATGATGCAAACCAAACATGGAGAAACCCTTCAAATCACTGCAAACCCCACTCCTATGCCATTCGCCCCACTTGGGAAGGCTGAATTATTGGCTCAAACATGCAAAGAAAGATTGCTTTCGCCTTTAGAAATTAGTACAAGTCCATCCATGCAAGAATCATACCAAACATCCATCAAAACACCTCCAAAATGCTCATGATGCAATTTGCCTAGGGATAAATAAAAAGATATCAGTTCCAAATACCTTCAAATATTCAATAATTCCTAATATCCTTGCTTAAGAGATTTTGTTCCCAAGACAAGTTCCACTATCAAGGGTTTTGTCCTTGAAGTAGTCTCATACAAAGGTTTTCATCCTTGATGAGAGATAAAGGAACAGTACAAGATTTACCAAAAAGAAATAGTACAATTCAACATATGACATAATGGCCAAACATCCTCCTTTTATAACATAAGGGGTGCCACCTCATAACTTATGGACGACCTTATAATGTTAAAGTCTATTTTTGATTCGAGCATATATGCTCATAAAAACAACTAAGTAATCTATTTCATCATTGAAGCGTTGGGCATCCTATAATGTCCCCTTTTCAAGACATTATCTACATGAAAGGATTCGAAGGCCCTCAACCCAATGGGTTTGAGGATTGGGCTCATATTTCGACTTCAGATATTTATTATCTCTTTTGAAACCCCTTGAGGGCCCTCTTAGTTTAGAAAAGTGCATCTAGGATAGGAATTTATTAATATTAAATTAAGAAATTAAATAAAGTGCACAAGTAGTAGCTTATTAAATATTTTTATTTTTATTTAGGGGAAAACATTAAATGTTTGAACATTGGTATTTGCACCTCTTATTTTCTATAAAGAAGGGGTCGCATTTCCTTGGAGGTCATGTTGATGATTATTTGAAAATTGCTCCCTGCTTTGATAGGGGATGCATGCCCAAAAACTGAAGTTCTCTTTGTTTCATTTGTGAAGAATCAATTTGCATTACAGCTGGTTTGATAATCAAAATTGAAAGAGTTGTTTTGTGTTTTATGCTCTCTCTGTCCCATCAAATTCCTTGTGCAAGCTTTAGTGAGATCTATTCTCCTTGGTTGTAGCAAATAATTTGCTAAAGCAAATCGATTTGATCATATGTTAGTTATATGCTGTTCTTTCCTTTTGATCTAGTCCTTTGCCTAGCGAATTCCTTGGTGCGTGCTGCTAGCTTTGGCAAACTGTTTAGTAATTGTGATTTATGCTTGTGTGGTGAACTGCATGCACAATTATTCTTCTACGACTAACAAATTATTTTGGTGTATCTTCCTCTTGCCCAACGACTGGTTTGATTGGGTGTGGTGTGCCTAATTTACAGCGATTAGCATTGAAGTATGACTCTGCATTATTCAAACTAATCTACCCTACAAATCAGCTTAAGTTCCAAGAGAAGTTGAGTGCTCAATGATCTTTGTGCAGCGACCACATTCAGGTCTGAGTTTGAGTGTTTTGGAGAGCCACGATTTGGAAGGAAAGCATATTAATCCTTGCTGGCTGGCTGGGCCACCCCATGCTTAGCGAATTGGACATATGCATGCTAAATGGACCTGCTGTTCCTACCTTACCCAGCGACTGCTATAGATCTGATTTGAAAGGCTTTCTATACTTCTCTATTGCCAGCGAATTTCCCTGTGCATTTGTGGTGTATCCATTTCTCATCTTTAGCGAACTCATTGGCACAATTAGATCTGAGTTTACATGTATTTCTCCATCTTCTTTGGCGGTGATCTGTTATCAGCTAATTTTGATAACGCAAAATTAATAAACGTGGAAATTTTTAAAAATGTCAAAAGTGTTATTTTGCATGATTTATCACCCTCGCCGTGATCATCTTATTCTCGTGATCGTTTTGGTTTTCGTTTCGTCCATTTCGAGTGAAAACTCCTCCCACTAGGTCGCAAACCGCGTAAATAATTTATTAATTAATATTTAATTAATTTATTACCCTTTTATTTAATAAAATTAATTTTATTAATTTTTGGGGTTTTTAATTAAATAAATATTAATATAATATTTATTAAAAATCAATCAACAAGTTTTTTTAATTGTCGGGGGAAAATAAAATTCCGCTTCCAATTGCAGGAATGCCAAATTGGCTTTCCACACCCGGATTTCCCTTTCCTGGCAAAATCTTCTTTTTCCCCGATTGTGGAATTTCTCCTATTGACTGCCAACCCAACCAGATGGCAAACTGGAAAAAGATCTCCCAATTTCCCACATGGAGAAATAAATGGGAATTGTCAGCCGACTTTACAATTGCGAACGGGCAAACGATTGAGTTTTTTCCCATATTTCCCTAGAAATTAATTCCCACTACCCGAAGAAAGGGAAATTGGTTATTTCAATGGAAACAAATAAACGGTTATAGGGAAACTTCTTTAATCTTCGCAACAAATCCTCCATGAAACTCTGTGGAAGAAGTCGTGCGTAAGAAGTTGAGGCTCTTTATTTCTAACTTTTTTGTTATTTCCAAATTCTTCTTATTTCCCCGAACATTTGCAGAAATATTTTTTTCCAAAGATTCATATTCATCACAGGTTTTGAAGGAGAATAGTTTTCAAATGCATTTCTCCACACATTGGAGGAATTCCACGTTGAGGGAGGATTCCACGTTTCAAAGAAAGAAGAAGCAAAGAAAAAGCCAAGGATTTGTAGTAAAGTCTCGCGCCAAAACTCAACTCGCCGCATGAGGGAAAAAGAAAGATTTCCGCCCAACAGAAAGGATTCGTGCCAAGCCAAGGATCGGTTTTCAACGCATTGCAAGAACAAGAGTCCACGTTTTAGCTGGAAAGAAATAATTATTTACGCAAGGAAAGAGGATTTGCAGTTCTCCACACAAGAAATAAAACCAAGAGAAGTTCAACGCATATAAGTAATCCACACATGCATAAGGCAGTTTTCCACGCAGAGGTTTGACGGAGAATCCACACTAGCTAATGATTCAACGTTGAAAGGAATAAAATCGAAACTCCATGCTAAGGCCAAAAGCCAAATAATCCATCACGCATTGCCAAAAGAAATGAGCGTAGAAGCCATTGAGCAAATCCCACGTTGCCAAAAAAAAGAAATCCACGCAGTTTTTAGCGAAGTAATTTCCCATGCACCAAGCAAAGAAAAGCAATTTCCAACGCAGCCAAGAAGTCCCACGCATGGTTTGAAAGAAGTTGAGGAGTGCCACGTTCCATCATTTGCCAGGAAAATCCAACGCAAAGTAGAGAGCAAAGAAAATCCACGTTCCAACAGGAGTTTTCCAATTCTCAACGTAGAGGTTTTTGGTGAAGAAATTCCACGGGAGAATTTAATAAAAAAATAAATCATTTTCATCACACATTGGTGAGAAGTATTCAAGCAAAATAATTATTCACGCATTTGCATAAACCAAGAGCTCTCGTGCAATTCGGGCTATTCAATAATATCACGCATTCAAAAGCCAACGCAAGAAAAATTACAAGTTCAAAGTATTTGTCAGAAGATCAAAGTAGTTCCCACGCTAAAGCAACTTGAATCAAGCGAGGCGAAGAAATAGTGAATTAAAAATATTAAAATTGATCCTGCTGAAGCCATTACAATCGGGAGAATTTAATTAAAAATAACTATTATTGTTGTTGCCCGATCTAGAATTCGAGCTTAGTCTCGATATTTTTGTTTGTATTAACATTTTAAAAATTTGTAACTCGGGATCAATTATTATTGTTATTTTTAAAAATAACAATAACATTTAAAATTAAACGAGCCTTATTTCTCTTCTGTTGACGGTGGTTCGTAGACTAAGACCCGACACCGTTTACGCTGCTTTTTAGTGCCGAGTCATTTTATATTAAATTCGTAATGGCTGAAAAATCCAATAAATCAGAGGAATATCGAGGAAGCCGTGAAGAAATCAAATAAGTCCGCGCTCAAGTACAAATTCCAAGGGATCATTCCTCTCACTTTCATCCAGTCTGCATATAACAATATCACTAACACAAGTCTTTGCTACATCAATGTGCAACAATTTTGTGATCGGGTGAAAGCTAAAGGCAAAACCGTGTCTCGGATAGGCTCTACCATAGTGGTTTACCCCAAGCAGCGGCATTTCCTGTCTCGGTGCATTATGATCCTGAGAGGCGAGGAATTTACAAAGATAATCGCAAGTCGTTCCTCTTGATCACACCAGAGGATATTGAAGAATTGCTCAGCATACCTGACTTCCCTGAGAATGTTGACATCACTCGTAAGTCAGCACAAGATTTTTGGGATGAAGAGCCCCTCAGGTGGAGTAAGATGGTGAATAACAACTGGTTAGTGACCAAGCAGCCTCATGTTGACCGTCTTCCTGAGGAGTTGTACCGCGTTGAGTTCGTGGAGGAAATTGGTGACATGATCACTCTCCTAAGTCGAGTCTTCGGTCTACCCTCTGCCAGGATCTTCCACCCATGGATGTATCAGTTTATCTGTATCATCCTTGCCAAGAGAAAGTTTGTGGATTGGGCCACTATCATCAACGATACTCTTCACAAACAATTAATTGAAGTGAAGATGACTGGGTGCTTCTACATGACATCATACCTAACTTATGCAATGGCCAGGAGGAAGCTATTTTTGGGGCTAGAAATGAAAGGAGTCATGGGACCATCAAATAATGTCTTCCATCATTATCCACAACTAAGCTTCAAAAATAGCTCTCATCATTTTAGGAGGGTTAACGATACATTCACCTTCCGCATGATTCGAAACTTGAATCGGAATACAGAGGAAAGATTCTCCAAAGAGGCCATGGATGTCATTTCCGAGTGGGGAACATGGTTTATTCAATTTTTGTCCTTTTCCTACATTTGCATGAGCAGCTATGCGGGTACTCCATGGAAGCTTCCTAAGTACGTCACGCCACCGACAACTGGGCATTAATGGAGCTTGTGCAACAACTATTCCGAGTTCATTGTCTTCTCGGTGACAGGCATCGTTTGAGAATTCATTTCCCAATCCAAATTGGGGAATACCAATGCCCAAATCTCTTCAATGCACAACTCATGGAGAAAGAGTTTGCCCTCATCACTATTCATCCATATGTGAAGAGATTCCAGTTTGATATCAACGGATATATGCAGAAGATTCTTAGAGCAAAGTATCAACACAACCCTACAATAGAAGATTTATGGGTTGCCTTTTCAAATGAACATGAAGTGAGAAGGCGAGATTTTTCCCACCTGACCCTTGCTCAAATCAAGGCTTTCCGCATTACAAACCCTTCGGATTCATTGGTCGATGATGGTGAAGATGTTGTTGGTCGATGATGGTGAAGATGTTGTTGGTCATATGATGCCATTGCTTTCACTCCCTTGCCTCGAATTGATTGGACTAAAAGAGATGAATTTTCTCTTGATAACAAGAATCAATCGATTCTTGAAAGAAGCATATCCCGGTATGAAAGAGAACTTACCAAGTTACCATCAATTCAAGTTCATACCCCGGTTTATAAAAATTGCCAACTCGAGGAGGTCTCCAGTCAACCAAAGCTTCTTCTCAATCAACCTTCGTGCCATCTAGCCATACACATCAAGAAAGGAGTGGTTTCCAAAATCCACTTCACCAAAGAAAGCGTCGTGAGGTGAAACATCTAAGGGTCCTAGCCCTAGTGATAGAAGAAAGTGTGTATCGGGAATTTCCACTTCAAGTAGAGATTCTTCTACTCACATTACTGAGAGTTCAAAGAAGCTCGTAACAAACACTCCTCAGTCGTGCCTTGCACAAGAGTCCACTCAAGTGCAACTAGTCCAGATATTGAACGCTTCTGAACCTACAGTTCACGAAGAGATTTCTCAAAGTCTCTCTGATGTTCAAGAGGTCGATATCGAGGTTATTTCTCCAGAGATTGAGGTCGTGGAAAGGATTCTTGTAGAATCTAATGATGTTGAGAACAATGGGAATGTTGCTTCGGACTCCAGGCTTCTATATGCGGAAGTGGTGAAGGATACTCCTTTTTGGGTTGATTGTGAAATCAAGAAAAGGAAGAGGGTTGTCAAGGCAATTGACATTGACTTCGATGCCCTTTTCAAACTTTCGAATGATGTCATTCCCAAGAAGCCTAAAGTGCTCTCCCGAATAATGGTGGATGATGACGGAAACAGATTTGCGGATCTTGCCATCCCACAAGTTGACAAGGAACATGATGCCATGACATCTGCTGATTATGAAGTTTCTAGACTTGGACTTGGGAAGTCCACATTGGAAAGTGACATGGCGATGGCCCGAGATTCAATGGATATTGTGCTAAAGAGGCTTGAGAAATATAAATCTCAGAACTCTTAGCTCAAGGCCGAACAAAATCATTTGGTGGATTATGTTCAACATCTGATAAATCCCATATCATCCACTTTCCCAGTACCCGATGCAATGGCTGCCCCTAATGAATAAACTCTCAATTTGTCAAAAAAATAAACACACTGGGCCATGTCACTAAATCTTGGCTTTCAGAGATTCTCGTTTTTAGTGGAGAGATGATAAAAGCAGCTGTTAAGCTCCATTAGGATGTGTGCATTATGTATCCAATCCTTTCCTTTAAGGAAGCTTTTGTTTCTAACATATCAAATTTGGATGAGGTGTTGCCTAGTCTACAGGAGATGACAAGTATGGAATCTTCAACTTTAGCCATTGAAGGAATTCTTGAATTTGAATGTCGAGGGACACTTTCTTTGGTGTTTATATCTCAAATCAAGAAAGACACTTCTTGAGGATTTTATGATCCATTACAAGAGCGTATGCAATGAAGCCTTCACTTCACTCGCCTTGATTCGGAGTTCATAGCTGAGATCCCTTGTGATCTTGTAAACGAGCAAAATCAGAGGCACTCATCAGAACATGTGGAGGAGCAATTTTCACAATTGTTCAAAGACATGTATACTCCCACCATCAATTTCTCTTTAGCGTCAATGGAACGTTGCATCAAATTAATGAACTTGTTTGAGAATATTCAATCAAAGATGGTCAACTGAATGATATACCAAGCGGGATCTTGGAATTGTAGGTGTTTTGTGAGGCTATGCTTCACCGAGTGAACCCCACGAAGAAGAGAAGATGTTCAAAACATTGGGAAGGTTCAAATCCTTTCAATCGCGAAGCGGCGGATCCAAATTTTACCGATGGGACGAAGGGATAGCTTTTTTTAGTATCTAGCGAATCGAAAGAGTCCATTTCTCATACATTTGAGATAGGAGGACCCCATCTCAATGGATAAGGCACCGATTTTTGTCATATGTTTAAATTATATTTTAAGTGGGTTATTGTTAAACTCACTTTTGGAAAACTTTGGATAATTTAAGTAATTTCTATTTTTAGTTGTTTTTATAAAGTTGGTTGATAAAGTCGAAGTCACTTAAGATGCCCTATTTAATGTGCATGTAAATCCTAACTACTTTGTAACCAACTTTTGGGTTATAAACGGAAGTTAGGGGCTCATTTGTAAGGATGACTTTGAGAGAGGAGAAGAAAATAGTTTTGTGTGTAAGCTTTGTTTCAGAAAGAAACTGTGTTCTTTTGTGAAGACATTTTGGAGTTAATGAAATATGAACTTTGTGTCTCATTCATTGTCTCTTGTAACATTTGATGTTCTTATGTTCATTAGATGTTAGATGTTTAAATCTTGTATCCAAATATTGTCTTTGATCTTATTGTCAATGCTATTAATCTATTGTTCTTGTTCACAGTGATCAAGCTATGATATTTACTTGCTCAGGTTTGTTCCCTTTTACTTATTCTTGTTTAGCTGATTCAAACTCCGCTTTATTTGAGTTAGTTATTTATTGTTCTTCTTTATACAATATTAGGCTATGTCTTTACCTAACTATTGTGTGTTCCTTCCATTCATTCCATTCCATCCCCTTCATTCACTTTTCTTTCCATTGAATTTCCCAAAACACCACCCACATATAATTTTGAATGTACAGATGTAAATACCGTTTTGGTTTTCAATAAAGGAAGCCTCACCTTCATTAAGGAGGGACTTCGTTACCATCTTGTTGCATATCATTCGCATGCATGCAAATCCATATGCTAACACGATCTCAATATGGTTTAATTCCTAGCTTTGTGATTGGGCTATAAGTGTGAAGTTGTATGCTAAATCTCTTTTAGCAGCGATCTGTGTGAATGGGGGTTTGAATATAAATTTTAATGCTTCCCGACACCATGTTTTCATGAGTAAGTCTCCCGGATAGTGAACTTTATTGGACTCTCTCTTCATTTGTATTTTGTCTATCCATTGCACCTACCATCAACAATCTAGTTCGAGTGGCTAGGCTTGATCCGAATTCATGAAGTATTCATTTATTTATCACTTGGGTCACATATTTTATAGGATTTCCACAAGAGTATTTAAATTGTGAATTGAAGACGCAAGTATTGTTGGTTGGGTTCATTCATTTTGGCTCTAACTCCCCTTGCTTAGATACCCTCTTTGTGGGTCGATACATTACAAAGTGTGTTGGAGTCTCTTGTTGCAGATGCAAATGTGACATGTCCGACATATGATGGCGGGGACTGGGCTGGTATTTGGTAAAATAGTAAGCATTTTTCTTAGCTACAAATCATGCATTGTTTGATGGGTATTCCAAGTCCTTGGTAGCAAATTGTGTGTGAAACTTAGCACCACTTTTAGTTTGCCTAAAAGCACAAAGTTAGTGATTTGTATATTGCATTTTAAGAGTTATGGCTGTGGTGTATTTTGGGGCAGCGAATAGTATGTATTGTTGCATCGTATATTGGAGGTAGTTCGGAGTTCTTAATTGATGTATTGACTATGCTTGGTCGGTTTGGGTTGATTGCTAACCATTCTCGGTGTTAGATTTACTTGTTGACCGTCATTTACCCTTGATCCCATAAGAAGGATATTACACATCCAAAAGGAATACAACATAAAACGTGCAATATTTTGTAAAACTAATTCAAATATCTTCGACAACTTTCCTCTAACTCCAAAACCTTAGTCCCACAAGGAAGGACTGGGATAAGATCTTTTGTTTCCGCTTCTCGCCAAAAAGGGACATGACAGTACACACATGACAAGGGGGAATCGCGGCGCACACGACACTCGGTGTAAGAGAAACTAACTAGCAATTTGGAGTCCCCAAAGCAATAAAGGCTTCCATAAAAACACAACAACAAGATGTGGCACCATGTCGTATGTGCACCGCCCATTTTATAAGGCCAATATCTCAAGTTTCATGATTTTTAGTGCTTTCTATGTTGAGTTATGAATTTTTAAAGATACACTGCAGACAAGGGTTTTATGAAATTCATATCTTCATATCTAGGGCATTAAAAATCAGATTTCTTGCATTACATGATTGTTGAGGTTATAACATAATTTTAGAAATTCAAGTGGGGTTAATTGAAGGGTTTTGAAGGCTCAAAAGTGAAGTTGAATTCCTCAAACAGTTCGCTGCCCTAGAATATTGCAGAAATCAGATTACTTTCAATTGGCTGGTTTCTAAAATCAGATCTAGAGATCTTTGGTTTTGAGCTAATTACCTTAATTTTCAGTTTTGTTCCCGAAAGGGTCATTACATACACATGCAGTAATAGGTGGTGTGGTAAACTAGAGGCGCAATATATAGAGCAAAATAAAAGACTATTCTTCCTAGTATGTCATGCATGCATCGAAAAAACTATGTATCATGTCCCTTTTTGGACACTAGCGGACTTGAAGACTTTAATCCATTCTTCCCCGCGTGGATTTAAGGAACGACGCAAGGGCAGGACTTGGATGACATTCTCTAAACTGGTATTTTTCATTATTATCATGTATTCCTATTAGGAAGCCAAGCACTCCAATATAAGAACTTGTTTAATTAGAACATAAAGTATTTTGAACATGTAGACTCCAAACACAAATTAGGAACTTATTATAAGATCGGCCATAAGTTATGATGTAACACCCGTAATATCCCTTTTTAGGACAAGTTAGGAATTAATACAAATCTGATCACACACAAACTGAAAATAATTAATTTCAAACCCTAATCACTGCAAACTTCAAAAATTCATATTTTTGGCTAGGGAAGTCTAAATGAGCTGAAATTTTGGAAAATGGACCATAAAAATATGAGGAACAATGTGCAAAAATCAGATTTTGCACAGCTAGCCCGAAACCCCGATTTTGACATAAAAGTAAGTCGCCCAAACACTTTTAGGGCACAAAAACTTCTCCAAAAATTATAAAATCACCCTCTCCTTATTCCTCCTAATTTCTACAATCACATTCAATATTAAATCAACCCCAAAACTGCAGATCTGAAATAAATACTAATTTATAACAACCGGAACGCATGCAAACAGCTAAAATCTTCTAAAATTGATAACTCCTTCAAGATTCCATGTTTTCTCTTCAAATAAAATGCAAATAATTCTATACATTAAGATCTTTCCACGAAATACAGATTTGAATTGTATGATAACCGAAATCCCTCCAAAACAGCCATCAAAGTCCCCAAACCAGTCGCATTTAGGGTTTCAAAATGGCATAAATGATTTCCGGCACTCAATAGCCCTTGAATACACTTAAAACAGCTGCCCAAACTCAGCAAAAATAAGCCAACACATCAGATTTTGAATAAAGTTTTTTCCCCCTTAAAACATGCTAAAAGATGCCCTATTCAAGTTGCCATAGTTAGAATAAAACTAGCAATAACCAACAGATCTAAAACACCATAAAACCCTTCATCATATTCAATAACATGCAGATTTTACTCTCAATTAAAGGCGCCAAAGCTAGAAAGAGAATCACCACAAGTAGATTTGCAAATCTAATGAAAATACTTCAATTGAATATCAAAACCAGCTCACTAACTTCCCACGCACGAGAAGGAGAGAGCATCAATGGGCATACATCCCAACTCCAAGCATGGAGCATAAAATAGATATCATCATAACATAATCATAATAATGATCCTAGCACTCCTTTTATAAGCAATGAGGCAAAAATTTGAAATCCCTAGGAGAGGGAAATTATTAAATAAAACCAGTTTATTTTCCCTAGGTGTGGCGTCCCCTTTTTAAAAGGGTGATTTTAATATTTAAAATCCACCTAAATATTATTTAATTAATTCCCCTTTTTAATTTGCATTTTGGGAATTTAATTAAATAATTACTTGTTCCATTAAATATTAAATAATTAAATAAATATTGTTTTATAATGTCAAATGATAAAAATCACTCCCGTGCAATATTATAAAATTATTTAATGTAATTGTCCTCTTACAACATCCCTAAAGCCCACGGGAATGACAGTTAAGCGTCTTCAAAAATGGGGACATTACAATCCTGCCTTCCCAAGATTGTTTGCCCTCAACCAATAACAAGCTTATGTGTCCGTGTCCAAAAGTGTGGTACTCCAAAAGTCGTGCTCTCATGCCACTCAAATGAAGTAGTATTTGTAATATCTTGGACAACTTCATTCTCCTAAAAATTGGGAGTGTAGTCTGCTGTAATTTCTTCTTCAAACCTGCGCATAAAGCAAACAAATTAGAAAAATAAGTGTTGAAGAACACTTTTCCAATGTGTCTCCATGGCATGTACAACTCCTCTGTGTATGGGCTGCCCCCAAACTCTGTTATGTGGCCCCAAGTGCTGCTGTAATCTCCAAAAATCAGAATTGGAGTGGCTGGTTTCCACCCCCAAATATTCACCCATGAGCCAAAATCAAGCACCAACAACCATATCATCAAATGCATGGCAAAAATTTGAATTATAGATGTGATAGGGAGGCTGGTCATAGTGATGTCAATCATAAAAATGATGGGGCAGCAGCTAGCATGTTTCAAAATCTTTTCCCCAACATGAAAGAACATCAATCTAGTGAATACAAGTGGCTCCCATATAACTGAAATTTCATCCTCAACCATAATCAACTGAAAATTATCCACATGTATAGCTGAAAATAAAATGCTTTGAGAAGAATTCATACCATGTTCCTTCACCTTTTCCAAATTTTCCATTGAAGCCCAAATGTAAGCAACAACCAAACATTCCCAACACATAGCTTTTGGAAGCACATCAATCAAACATTCAAATGGAAGACATAATTGTAGCTCAAAATCTGAAAATGAACTTTTTACCATGCCAAGTGTAGTCCATGTGATCCACCCTTCTTTCAAGTCTTCTAAAGAGATAGGAGTTAGCATCATTTGACAAAAGAAATGAAATGATTTCCTTGTATCCACACCGAACTTGCAAAACTCAAATCCTTTTATTCTCATTCCACATGGAGCAATATGTGCAAGAAGATACCCCAAATTTCCCCTTTTTCTATGCTCATAAGAAGAGGAGAAAACTGAAATATAGTGCATGCATGTATGAATATTATCATAGATAGACCAAGGAACTTTGTACCTTTCTTTGTGAAAATGACTTTCCCTTATGAAAGAAAGAGAAACATAGGAATCAATCATGCTTTTGTGTCCTCTAATGATGATTTCTTCATACGGACCAACAAGCTTACTATTATGGCTTCCTTCATTGGGGAGAGTGATAGTCACTCTTTCTTTTCTTCCATCATGCACCCAATTGTTAGGAGCAAAAGTACCAACAAGAATGTGACCATTATACCCCATGTGACACACCATATCCATCTCCCTATCATGCTCAAAATCATACCCATCAAAACTCAATATGGAAGGAGAAATAAAATATAGAATATCATACCTTGGGTTGCTCCCAACATCTACAAAACTCAGAATTTCTGAGTTTGAGACAACACTCTTTCCTTTACCATTTTCTTCATCCAAAGCCCCTTTTTCTTCCTCGAAGCCTTCATACTTGGTGCATGATGACTTGGGACATTCATAAGCCCCGTGCTTACGTGAAAAACCTCATTCATTTACACATTGGGGCCTGATGTTTGGAAAATTACAGCGAACTGAAAATTACCATAAGCATCCCATGGTGTTCTTCCTTCATAAACATACCTCTTCACAAGCCCATCTTCCAAATTTGATTTCTTTTTGCACCCATTCAATTCCATGCAATCATTAGATGCCAAAAAGTATCATCAAAAACAAAAGAGCTCATACCCTCATATAGTTTGTAATATTGAGGCCAAGTATGGTCTAGCAAAGAATAATTATGGGACATCTTATCAAAGGCTGCCCTTGTTAGATCATATTTGTAGCAAGGTAAACAATAGGGTACTAAATTATGCACATGCTAATTCTTGCCTACACGCTGCCCAAGAAGATGTCAGTGTACCCTTCCCTTATCATCAATTTTCAAATGTATATCATAAAGATGACAAAGATGAAATGGAGAAGTATGCAACCCTTCATACCTTGGAATGATGTCATGTGTTTTTCCTCCATACATGCTGCCCATAAACTCTTCATAACTCAGAATTTCAGCCCCTTTCTTTTTGCAATTTCCATCCAACAAAGCACCATTTTCCTTGACCTTTTTGTTAGCATCATATTCATAGGTGACAAGGTATGGAGAAGACAAAATATGATGAGGATATAATAAATCAAAATGCTTACCCTTAGGGGCTTCATTCCCCAAACTTGACTTTACCATGTGCAGATCTGAATTATCTTTTTGCTCCTCTTTCATGATTCCCTTTTCTGTCACTTCACTAGGCATGCAAATATTAGAAGACAAGGAAATACTTTCAACCAATGAGGAACTTTTACCTTGCTCTTCATCTAATGGATCTTCTTCCTTCACTGTTTTTTGTTGCACATGTACAACAGACCAACAAGCTCTTCATCAGTCAAATAGGGCCTCAACTTCTCTTGACACTGATCTACTATACTTTGAGCAAGTGTTTCTGCTATGGGTGACACTTCCTGCTTCTCCTTTCTCACGTAGGCAAATAAAATTGTTAGAAGTGGCATCAAAATATCATCCTCATTCAGAATTGAAGACATAATAATTTGCATTGAAGAAACCACAATCTCTGCATGATCCCTATGAATAGAAGTAAAGAAATTGTCAAACATTTGAAAAATGAGTTCATCACATTCCAAGTCTATCATTAGGACCCAAGATCTAATGTCTGCCATATTTTTCAGAATAGTGACCCTCTTAGCAAAAAGAACATCTGTGGTGTCACCAAGACCCTCAAAACTGTCTACCATGATCTGAAATATTTCCTTCATGATGTGATCGTTATAGGGTGGTTCCGGAGCCTTAATCCTCATAATTTCACTTATACAAGTGATAACTACAAGCCTTACATCTGGATCTGTATGTCCCAAAAATCTAACCAATTGTGCCCCCAAAGGATCTAGAACTGAAATCATCAAGCCACAATCTGATTGCTTAACCAAACACAAACAACTTACCACATTTTCCAAAGTGTAGATCAATATACTCTTCTCAAGTGAGGGACCCTTGAGCATTTTTCCAAGCTTATAGAGCTTGGTCCTCAAACCTCCGACACTAGCAAGCTCCATGATTCACTCTGCAAACAAACCCACAAGGAGCAAAGGAAGGTTGCTCTAATACCACTGTAATATCCCCTTTTAAAACAAGTTAGGAATTAATACAAATCTGATCACACACAAAAAATAATTAATTTTCAAACCCCGACTACCGCAAACTTCAAAAATTCATATCTTTGGCTAGGGAAGTCCAAATGAACTGAAATGTTGGATAATGGACCATAAAAATATTAGGAACAATAAGCAAAATTAGATTTTGCACAGCCAACCCAAAACCCTAATTTTGACCTAAAAGTAGTTCGCCCAAATGCTTTTAGGGCACAAAAACTACTCCAAAAATTATGAAATCACCCTCTCCTTATTCCTCCTAATTTCTACAATCACATTCAATATTAAATCAACCCCAAAACTGCAGATCTGAAATAAATACTAATTTATAACAACCGGGAAGCATGCAAACAACTGAAATCTTCTAAAATTGATAACTCCTTCAATATTCCATGTTTTCTCTTCAAATAAAATGCAAATAGTTCTATAAATTAAGATCTTTCCACAGAAATACAGATCTGAATTGTATGATAACCGAAATCCCTCCAAAACAGCCCCCAAAGTCCCCAAACCAGTCGCTAGGGTTTGAGTAAATGGCATAAATGATTTCCGTCACTCAATAGCCCTTCAATACACTTAAAACAGCTGCCCAAACTCAGCAAAAATAAACCAACACATCAGATTTTGAATTAAGTTTGTTCACCCTTAAAACATGCTAAAAGATGCCCTATTCAAGTCGCCATAGTTAGAATAAAACCAACAATAACCAGCAGATCTAAAACACCATAAAACCCTTCATCATATTCAATAACATGCAGATTTTACTCTCAATTAAAGGCGCCAAAGCTAGAAAGAGAATCACCACAAGTAGATTTGCAAATCTAATGAAAATACTTCAATTGAATATCAAAACCAGCTCACTAAATTCCCACGCAAGAGAGAGAGAGAGAAAGCATCAATGGGCATACATCCCAACTCCAAGCATGGAGCATAAAATAGATATCACCATAACATAATCATAATAATGATCCTAGCACTCCTTTTATAAGAAAAGATTCATCATATTTTTAGCTTTCCAACAAGCTAAAGAACACAATTTTTCTATGAGTAGAAGGCATGCAAATCAACCCACGAAATCTGAAACTGTGTAGATTAAACCCTAGCACATAATACTTAAATATTGCTCATACACAGTTAAACTTGGAAAATTCATAACTTGCTCAATATACCATGTTTTGCCCTCAAATAAATTGCAAAATTTTCTATAAAACAAGAGCTTTCCAAATAACTAAAGATCTGAATTTTATGATGACTTAAACCCCTTCAAATCAGCCCCCAAAATTTGTCTCCAAGTCGCTAGGGTTAGGATAAAATGTATAAATTGTTTCGAGCTCATAAAACCCTTCCAAAATACTCATATAATCAACCCATGCATCTAAAATAATTAACTAATCACAACAGCATAAAGATCTACCCAAACACCTTCAAAATATGACGGGACACCCCAAACCAAGTCGCTATACATTTAATAAATTGCAGTATTAACAGCAGTAGCAAAATACCATAAAAACCGCTCACGAAGACTTCAATAATGAACTCTAATCATGCATATTTAACCCCAAACAAATGTGCCAAACCTTCAAGCCAAGTTGCCAATATTAGGATGAATATATCATGCAAAAACAACACAAGAAGACTTATCAAAAATCAAATTTACTTGAACTCCAAATAGAACAAGAGAGTCTTCAATAACTTCAACAATGGCTTCCAATGAAGCTTACAATGAAAGAGAGCTAGGTCATACATCCTATTACTCCAAGCATGGAGTGAAATCAATAGATTCATCAACATAACTCCTCCCTCAATGTAAAAACATATATTTATATATTTCTCCTAGGGTGGAGCGATTCCCTTTGGAGGGAAAACATAATTTGAAATTATAAGGCATGCTTATAATTTCCCTTTTCATTTTTGATTTCCCTCTCTAAGTGTGGCGTCCCTTTCTAAGGGTCTTTTGACATTTAAAAGCCACTTAATATTATTTAATTAATTCCTTTTAATTTCATATTTTTTCGAATTAAATTAAATAATAAATTACATTAATTGCTCAATAAATATTCTTTTTTGATTAATAATACAATTAAGTGAAAAAAACCACTTAACATCCACAATTAAATGAGAACTAATAATTAAATAAATATTGTTTTATAATGACAAATGATAAAAATCACTATCCAGGACAATATCATTCAATTACTAGCATATTTTTCCCCTTGCAACATCCTAAAGGCCCACGGGGAAAGATAGGTCAAGGGTCTTCAAAAAGGGGACATTACATTTCCTTGCATATTTGTTGGTTGTTCTAAGTGGAGCGACCCACCTAGGGGAGCATTTCGGTACTTTCTTGCAATAATTTCATGGTTTTGAGATTGGAATAATATTCTCTATATTTTTAAGAGCCAAGTTATGAAGTTTCATGAATTTTGGTGGTGATTTGCTATTTTTCCAAACTCGTGGAAGTTAGTTATAGTTCTAGAATATTTATTTAATTTCTGCAGTCAAGGGTTTAATCATAAAAATCAGATTTCTCACTTCCAAGCTTATAAAAATCAGTTTTCTTGCATGATATGATTGTTGGTAATATATAATAATTTTAGAGACTTAAAGGTAGCTGATTTCAAGGGTTTTGAGGGCACAAAAGTGCGTTTGAAATCCCAAAAAATGTCATTGCCTAGAAGGGTGTTTGCTAGCAGCAATTAAGGGTTTTTATACATTTATTTCAATCACTAACAACCTACTAAAAATCTGAAAAGTGTTGTTAATCTTCAGCTTTGCATAGTTTCTTGTGAGTCCCCAAAAAGGGACATTACAGTTTATGCTATCATATATCATATTACAATCCCGACAATGTGATTGTGTTAACTATTTTAATTCAAGGATACCAATTAAGGTCCATTTGATATGCTTCTTCATAGTATAAGAAAAAGTATCTCAGTTTGTCTTTTTCAATGGTATTATAAATAGTCCATACATATCTTCTGGCAGAATTGAACTCTATATAAAGTTTTCTACTTATTTAACATAGAATGTACCCTCATTTATCAACAAATATGGTAAATTTCCACCTTGGAAATGAAAGTATTTACTGTAAGCACGGATGTAGTTTTCAAATGAACAACAATGTTTATATATGGTAATCTTGTTTTGGCAATTTTCATACAGGAATAATTAAATTCCACCACTATTTTCTATTCTTAGGAGGAAATAATAATTCAAATTATAGCAATTTGAATATGAATTTCTGATTTTGGCCATAATCGTATTCTAGAATGCAGTATCAAACTCCCCATTGATCATTATATAAAACTAAAAGGAAGTTATAGTATGCTTATTATGCGGTCAAACAGAACAAAATATTAATTGTGAAAATGTTTCATTTTCTTCAAGACACCTGGAAAAAATTATCTTATTTAAAACTGGAAGAAAATGTCCACAGATCATGAAGAAAATAATTCAAGAACAACCTATTTCATGACAATTTTTTTAATAATGTGAGGTTAAACAAAGATTCATTTGGAAAAATGGAATTGATACAGGATAAGAAAGCCTCTATACGTACAAATAGTTACCTGCAGATATTCTGAGCTTCCATTTATGAGCTTAGACTTAAGCTTCTTTACAGGAAATATTTTTACATGAGTATCGATTACACTATGCCAATATCCTTTGAAATGAATATTTTAGCTACAGACAAATTATGAACTCGGGATACAGATTAAAATGCAATTCATCCAACAATACATTTCCTTATTAAAAATTACAAAATGACATATCTAAACTGTTGAGAAAGATCATCCAAAAAAAGAGGCTCACCTTTCTATTAAGAAGCAATGTTCCTTTGACCGCATAGCCTTCATAGAAAACCCGACATTGAATTAGCAAGGGACAAACCTGCAAAATCATTTACCAGGTATTAGTTGATGCCAAATAAGATTTGATGGTATACCAATCATGTTTGTATGTATTCTTAAATTCTGATCAGCGAGAAATGAATGAATGTTTTGAGTAAAATTTTATTACAAATAGAAATATAAAAACAAAAGCAGGCCTCCTCTAATCATGTCATTTAACAATGTTCTAAAACATTAAAATATTGCTTAATCATCAACAATAGGATTATTAACTAGTACTCAGCAAGCATGCAAACCAAAAACAGAAACATTCCTCACATGAGAGATTGCTTTGTGGTAACTTAATGAGTACCATTCTAACAGGACTCCCACCAAGCGATTGATAGACTGTTCTTTTTTATTATCATTGTATATGCCCAACATAAAGAGAAAAGTGAATTAAAAAGTGATATTACATAGATTTTTTTATTTAAAAAAAAAAAAAACCGAGAAAACTTATATTCTAGAGAAATTGAAGTGTACAAATTCTATTGCACCAGGCATAAAAACTATCAGTCCAAGCAAAGGCATTAGAAACATAAGCAAACATAGTAACAACTAACATTGATGCAAATCCATATCTAGAATCTGTCTAAGGTCTTCTTGAAGCTCAGTCAACCACCATGTCGGTGGAGGGCCATAACAAATAAGATTGTTATTGTCTAGAGCCCAATTTGCTAATGCATCCGCAACTTTATTGATCTCTCTAGGAACATGGTTGAAATTGATCTCTTGGAACTTTTCCGTCAACCTGTGAATTTTTTCCAACTCTCTTAATATTTGCCAATTTCTGCCTTGAGCCACATCAGGATTGGATAAAAGGCTAACAGTCAGTAAAGAATCAAATTCCACCTGAATTTTTTGCCACCCAATTTTCAGTGCTTCTTGTAAACCCCTGAAAACTGCCCTGATTTCAGCTAAATTATTTGTTGCATAACCCAATTTTTCTGAAAAGAGGAAGGTCACTGCACCATCAAAGAGTTTGCCTATTGTTCACATGCTTGCACTGCCCGGATTTCCTGTGGAAGCACCATCAGCATTCAGCTTACCAAATCCAAGCGAAGGAGCGGACCACTTCGCATTCAGCTGATGTTTCTTTTTTGGTTTAGAGGTAGCTGATGTTTCTTTCTTGGTTTAGAGGCAGCCAAGGTGTTGCTTAAGGGATTTAAAGGTAACATTTTGAAAAGATGAACCCATTTTGTGGAAAGATTTTGAGGGAGGTGTAACTTATGCTTAATGGATTCAACAACATTCATCTTTATCTTCTCCCATACAAATGAGATGTCTCTACATTCCTGCTGGAAAATTCTTCTATTTCTTTCTTTCCAAATATTCCATAGAAAAATAGCTATACCGATCCATGATCCTTCTTCATACGTTTTCCCCATTCTCTGAACGGTTGTTCAAGAGCCTGAATTCCAACACAAGGAATCTCAAACAACTTGGCCAAATGTTGCCACAGTTGGATTACAAAGGGGCACTGTAGAAAAAGATGAGTAATAGTTTCTTCATTCTCCAAGCACATGACACATCTAAAAGGGCCATTAAACTCTAATTGCATTAGCCAATCTCCTCGTAAAGCATCGTCTTCTCAAGACCAACCAAACAAAGAAGTTTACTGAGGGCCATAGAGCTCCCTACCATAAATGGTGAAAAATGTCCCTTAAAATATGAGGAGTTACTTGACATAGAGATTCATATCCAGATGAAACCGAGTAGATACCTGTGGAGCTTTTTCCCCATGCTATTGAATCCGGCCTTGCAGAGCTTGAAAGAGTTCTTGACTGTAAAATATGATCAACCATCTTTTTTTGTACCTCCCCAAGCTGAATTAGCCATTCATAAGTAGGAATCCAACGATTACCAATTTCCCATTGGTGCATAGTAGGCTTACAATACTTAGCAACCTTAACCCAACCCTTTTCATGAAGATCTACCATTGTTGGCTTTAAATTAGGATATTGAGTAATGGGCGACGATACCCATCCCAAGAATCTGTCCAAAAGTTAGCTATTTGACCATTATTAATTATCCAAAAGCATTGCCTCTTTATAATCTCTTCTCCTATTCTCAGAACTGCAAGAATTGGGGAGCCTTTAGAAGGAAGGGTCAATCTAATGATCTTCTTTGGAGGATTACTTTCTGCATATTTAGCTCTAATATTAACAACACGCAAATCATTTAGAGCTGCTAATAGTCTCTGATATAGTTTGACTATTAATGCTCTAGTATGTTGTACACTGAACCGAATCCTAAGCCACCTTTTTTGGATGACAAAGAATCTCCCACTTAGCTAACGACCATTTCCTTTTCTCCTGGATTCCACTCCAAATAAATTTCTGACAAAGAAAGTCCATTTGTTTTAAAATCCCAATAGGAATATTCAAAATAGAAGAGACAAAATCAGCAAAGCTTGAAGAACCATCTTAACTAAGGGCATTCTGGATTATATTTTTATTGTTGTTTAGGTAGTTATTTTATTTATCATCATGTATCTTATCGGGGAAGCCTAACGCTCCAATAGGACTTAAATAGTTGGAAAATAAACGTATTTTGAACATGTAGGCTCCAAATACCAATTAAATATTTAAAAGCATTTACCTTGAGGGCTCAGCCACCATTTTTATATTTGTAAGAGTTCAAAGACAACTTAAATTAATATATAGCTAAAAATTCATCTCGAATCCTTGGGTTATAAAAGGTAGTCGATTGCCATTGTTGGATTGTATTTTGGTGAACTTTGATATCTTGGTTAATATTTTCTTGCGAAGCACCTTTCATACCTTTCTCAAAGGATGAAACCCCTTGATTGAGGACTTTTGGTAAGGATGGAAACCCTTGATTGAAGACTTGTGGAGGACGAAAACCCTTCCATAAGGATTTATGTATGCAAGCTGGTTTAGAAAGTAATAAATTATCATTTCCTTGCATGATTTATCTCTTTGGATCAATAATCTATTTATTTGAAGTGGAGCGACCCACTTGAGAGTATTATTTGGTATGTGTTGATGATAATTTGGTCAATCTGAATTTATTATCTTGTTCTCCATATTTTTAAAAGCCAAGATCTTGAGTTTCGTGAATTTTGGAGGTGTTTTACTATTTTTCCAAGCTTGTTGAAGTTTGTTGGTTGAGGATTTCCAAAATTAATTATTTTCAAGCTCAATTCTGATTTCTAACAGCTGATTGTGTTTGTTAAGGGTTTCTTAATAATTTTGGCATATGAATTGACCAAGTGTTAGCAAGGTTTAATTTAACTCCTCAATAGAAGTCGTTGCCCTCGGAAGGGCCTAATTTCATAATTCCAAGACTAATATCAGCCATCTACAGCAGATCCCTAATCTGATTTTTAAGTTTACATCTCAACTTTTTGTCATTTCCCGAGTCCCCTAGAAAAGAACATTACAGATCCCTTTCAATTGAAAATATCAATAATTTGTGCTTCTTGCCTTTGAGAGCAATGAAAGAAGAATATACTAGATTTGGCTTGATTAATGATTTGTCTTATAGCTCGAGAAAAAATCAAGAATCTTCTGCAAATGAGAAGCTTCCAGGCAAGTAGCCTTTCCTAGGAGCAGAGAATCATATACAAATTGTAAATGTGTGAGAGGTCTAGACCCTTTAGCCATTTTGATATCACTTATCTTCTTATCATGACAAGCTTTTGTTGCCAATCTTCCAAGGCATTCAACCAGAATAATAAACAAGTGATCCAAAACTAGGGAGTTTTGGGATTAAAGGATAGAATAACTATTGTGCCAGATGTAAACAGAAAAACTATCTCTGAAAAGAGATGTATATTGCTCAAAAGATTGTGATTACAATAGCTCTCTCTCTAAGGAGATGTGTTTCTTTCCCTTGCGGGTTACATTTACTTATACACTACCTTTAGAAATATGAAGAGACATCTAGATGAATGTGGAAGGTCACCAATCTCGAGGGTGACAAGGTGATTCACTTTCTGTGATTTACATATGTAAAAATTTTGCGAAATTATTATTTTTAGATAACACTACAAAAATTGCAATTTGAGGCTTTTAGAAGTGGATTTCGGGGTCAAACTTTGTCAAATAGAGTTCCACACCCTTTCACCATATTCTACACGTTCTAAGCTTTCCGACGCATTTTGAACGGAGTCAATCGGAGCTACGATGCAAAAGTTATGACTCCGGAAGTTGCCCCACTAGAATTGCCACCTAGGTTGTTGTCTGGATCATTCCTCCCTCCTTCAAAAGCAATGGTCCCCATTGCACCAAGGAGTCCAATCAAGTGTGGAAATTGTTTCTTTATCTCGGTACGCAATGAGACACTCACCTTAAAGACCGAGATTTCCCATCTTAATCACTCGATAGAGTTGAATAGGACGTCCTCTGGTGGTCTTTGTCCAAGTGTCCACAATCTAATCTTCTTCAACTAAAGAAAAGATTTCTAGGTTGAATTCGGATATGTCCAACTGTTCTGCTATGACCAAGGTGTCGAAAATAGATGGATGATATGGTTTGAGGTCCACATCAAGATAAGATGCGAGACTGGTAGGGTGGAAGATTCAACTCGAAAGCATTTTCACCTACTTGCTTGGTGATAGTGTAAGGACCATACCATAGAGGTCAAATTTTCCTGTGTGGACTTGCAAGCCTTTCCTTCTGAAGTCACAACCAGACTTTATCACCAACCTTGAAATGATGTGGAACCCTATGTTGATCATGGCGTTGTTTATACTTTTCATTCATCTTTTGTAAAATATCGTGGACCTATTGTTGAGTGTACTAAATCTATTCAACAAACCTTGTTGCCTTTTCTACTTCAATTTTTCCATGAGACGTGTATTCCATTGTATGCACCGGAATGCATACATCAATGGGTGCCATAGGCTAGAATCCATAACAAACTTGAAATGGACTGTGCTTGGTGGAGCTATGCAGGTCTAATTGTATCCATGTTGTATGTAGGGAAGGGCCTCATCCCATGTACGTGGGTGTTTGGAGTGATACATACGAAGCATGTGGAAAATCAAGTGGTTCACCACCTTTGTTTGTCTGTCAGTCTACGGGTGGAAGGATGTGGACTTCATCAACTTAGTGTCCATCATTCCCCATAGGGTGGACCAAGATGCTCAAGAACCTGCTTTCCTTATCAGAAACGATAGACTTGGGAAGCCCAAAGGTGATCCATACATGACTAAAATAGAGTTTAGTAGTTTCTTCAAAGGTAAATATTTTTCTTACAAGCAATCATTATAGCCATTTTAGAAAATTGATCAACTACAACAAAAACACAATCATTTCCATGTTTTGAAGTTGACAAACCTGAGAGGAAGTCCATTGAGATGGAGGCCCAAGGCTTGGTTGGTTCCAAATGGTATATACAATCCTTGTTTCTTATTAGTTGTTGGCAATTGCACAAGGGGTGAGAGATTCGATGTAATTAACACGTCAATCCTTAGGTTAGGCCAATAAAAGTGCTTTTGAAGTACTGTCAGTGTTTTGTCCACGCCAAAGTGTCCAATTGTCCTACAAAAGTGTGCCTCCCATATCATCTTCTATTGTTCACCAACTGGAACACAGATGTGTCCCATGTGGCAGAGAAGGTTATCCTATAGATAGAAATCAGGGACATGCTTTCCTCCTCGGAGGGCCTGATATGTATCAAAAAATTCAGGATCCATCTCATACAAAGTGCACCAACTGGAAGTCTCATGTCCGCAGAGGTCAAGGATAGTTGTGAGGGCTGCAATTGAGGGCGGCTGAATTGGCACTTCCCTTCTTATGTTTTATTATCAGGTGGAATTGTTGCAGGTATGTGGCCCACTTCTGGTGTCTTTCATTCCTTAGTTTGCTCTGCGTCTAAAAAAAACTCCAATGGCCATGATATGTGTGGATGATTGTCTCCTTTCCCAAAATGTAGTGTTTCCATTGCTTGTATGCTTGGATGATGGCATAAAGCTCATTATCATATGTTGGGTACTTCCTGACTATGTCATTGGATGCTTGTTGGCTAGATTTTCTGCACAGCTCACAACCTAGCGATCATGAGATAAATCTCCCTCATTTACCGGTGAGGCTACGGTGTAAGATTTTGTCAGTTGTATTTCCTAATATCTATTTGTTGGTATTACTTTAATTGCATAGCTCATGAACTATAACCAAGCAATTTTACAGCGAGTAACCAAATAAGAGCAATATGTGTAGGAAAGGGAAATAATTAAATGCAAGAAGAAAGGAAAGGAAATGTGCAACCTAACCAATAGTTGACAGAGTTGATCACATGCACATAAAAAAAATAGATCTTAAAACGCAAAATTTGAAGCAAGGGAAAGTTTCAGATCTAGATCTAAGACAACACAGTTTATGCATAGATCTAAAAAGAAATAAGAGACGAATGCACCGTTGACACAAAGTTCTCCGGAAATCTCTTCTCTATTCCTCTGCTTGCAAAAAGCTATTAGGGGTTTCAGCTCAAAGTCTGCAGCACAAGAATGTTGATTACAAATTCTCGTCATTTTTAATTTTTAATTGCATATGAGCAATTTTAAATTCTAGAAAGCACTCCGAGTGAATGCAAATACAAGTAAATTCAATGAAGGTTTCAACTGGAAGATTAGGAGCACATGCACAAGATCCTGGAAGGAATTTTCCATGCACTGAATTCTACACTGATCACGTTAGAAACAAGAGTATGAATTTTTACCGAAAGCCTTAGCAATTATGAGATCTAAATCACAATTAAATCGGTGATAGGTTCAACGCCTATGTCTCAGATCATTGACTTCAAAATCTGGAAGCTATGTATAATTTTGTTGATCCTTTTCTTTCATCAAGCTTCAACATGGCTGGAACAATCTTTGTCTGAGCTCTTTTTCTTTTAATTCTACCGGAATCCCTTGCAATTGGATCCATTTGTGCAAATCTGGCAACTTCTTCAGATTTGGAAGATATATTCAATGTACCTGACATTGATTTGAGCACATGTGATGAATACCTGCAATTTTCTTCAGACAAAGATGGAGTCCATGGCACGAATATTTGATTTTTATCACCAAAATATGCATATAACACCTGCTGCCCTAAAATATGAGGTTTTGCTTGCATGCAAAGCAAGCAAAAATATTATTTAAATCACCCGGACACATACCAACATGTTGATGCTCAGAATGACCAAACTTAGGCTATTCCAACCTTAGGCACCAAAACTGGAAGCTTCCCGGCAAGTGGAAAATAAACTTTAATGCAAAATCCTCCTTTTGGTGCCAAAACTTGTCTAGGCTGCAATCCTCATCAAAAAGAATTAACTGTCTCTCCCTTATGGCGTCCCATGCTTATATAACCTCCAACATGCTATTTTTAATAATTGTCTCTTCCTATTTCTGGCAATTTAATTAATTAATAGCCATGTTTATTCATCCAATTTGGGCGCCCAAGTCTGCATGCTGCTGGTTGCTTTTTAAATAATTTATTTTATTTATTTTTAGCATGCATCCTTGACTTCTCCTTAGCTCTTCCACTTGCATTGACTTTCCTTCTATTTATGGCGCCAAAATTGGGTGAATAAACCATTAATAAATATTATTAAATGCATTGTTATTCACCCAAGGTGGGTCGCACTTTTGGCAAGGGTAGTTGCTAAAAAAAAGAAGTCAACTTGATGGGAAGTTCCACCATGCACTCGCTTTGCAGCTCCAAAATCCCCTCTTCCACTTAAGTGATTTGACTTTCATCATGGGAATTTTTACCCTGCAAGGCAGATAAGAAATTCCCGCCGGTGCTTTAAGTGATTTTTCTTTATTTTATAATGGAAATTTTTACCCTGCAAGGCACGTAAGAAATTCACACCTGTCTACTGCCTCTAATATTCCCATTACAGCTTAAGTGACTTTGACTTCATGGAAAAAAGTACCTGTAAGGCAGGTAAGAAATTCCCGCCTGCCTACCACTACCAAAATTCCCATTGTAGCTTAGATCTATTTATTCCAAAAAGTGCGACTTGCCTAGGAGAGGCTTTTTGTGCTTAACTTCATTTTTTTATTAAAAGTTTGCTTTCTGAAGTTGATTCCTTCTGGTGCAACGGTCGTAAATGATCTCCAGATGTTCCAGCAATTAAACAGACTATACAAGACAAAGAACGGACCCAGGGGAATTAAACAAAAGACAATGGCGAAAATCGAGAAAAACGCAAAAGAAATAAATAAAAACAAAAAACGTTGTCAAAAGTCACAGACAAAGCTCTGAATTCATTCCTGGTGAAAACCCTATTGAGATGTGTGAATATTGGCATGCAAAACTTCAACAAGATTCAACCGAAGCACAATTTACTTCAACGGGACATTATTTATTTAATAAATAATTAAATAAAAATTTCCCTTGCAGACAAAACTTGGCGGAGGGATAAAATGAGTTTCGGCATCTGGGTATTTGTCGAAATTGGCTCATATGATTCACTGGGAATATCTTAACGTAATACGACATCTTCTGGCAATAAAAACACAAAAAGACCCGTTATTTTAAAAGAACGAAATTTTTTAAACATGGGGTAGTCTCAGATTTCAGGGTAAAATCTGGAGACACCAATGCTTCAATATAATATGCAACAGGTGGCCATGTTGTATGATAACAACTCCCATGGCATACTCAGATGCATCTATCATCAATTCGAAAGGTTGATGCGGTCAGGTAAGGAGAGAACAGGGGCCAAGCATAATCTTTCTTTCAAACCTTTGAATGCTCTCTGTTACACCTCCCCCCATCGGAATGTAGCCTTGTTTCCTCCTTTAGTCACTTGGTTCAGTGGCCAAGAAATATGTGAAAACCCCAAGACAAACCGGCGATAGAAATTGGCAAGACCCAAGAAGCTATGGAGTTCTGTAAGAGTCTTTGGAGTAGGCCATTTCTGAATAACCTGGATCTTCTCTAGGTCAACATGGACTCCATCCACAATGTACCCTAGGTACTAAACCTTCCTCATCCCAAATGTGCATTTTTCTAGATTTGCATACAACCTGTGCTTTTGAAGGGTTTGAAGTACTTCTCGAACATGTTGTAGATGTTTCTCCCACGTTTGACTATAGATGAGTATATCATCTAAGTAGACAACCAAAAGGAATTGGTGTAGGGCTACAGGATGTCATCCATCATCCTCATGAATGTTGCAGGAGCATTAGTTAGTCTGAAAGGCATGACCAACCATTCGAATAGACCTTCCCGAGACTTAAATGCAGTCTTCCAGACATCGGTGGGCTTGATGGGAATCTGGTGATAGCCAGACTTGAGATCAATTTTGGTGAATAATTTTGCACCACGGAGTTGGTCTAACAAATCATCAATCCTCGAAAGGGGGTAGCAATTCTTCACAGTAATTTTGTTCAAGGCTCGATAGTCAATGCAAAGTCTCCATGTTCCATCTTTCTTTGGTGCCAAGACAATTGGACTTCCACAGGGTGAAGAGCTCGGCCTAATGTGTCCCTTTTGAATCAATTCTTAGAGTTGCCTCTTGATCTCGTCATTTTCAAGGACTGACCTGCAATACACAGGGTTGTTAGGTAAAGGAGATCCTCGGGACCAAATCAATAACATGTTTTACCTCGCACTGAAGTGGCACTCCTATGGGTGATGAAATAGATCATCATACTCAATTATGATTTGGTCCATTTGCTTCTTTTTTTATTGCACTGAATGTGTGTTCAAGGTGACTACAACAAATTTCTTGGTAGTTTTTGTCCTAATCATCAAGATGAAGAACTGCTTTGTTTTCTCCACCAACTTCTTACATTGTTTGGCACTAATGAGGGAAACAAGGTTAGAGAGAATGACCTCGTATAGAATAGCGCTAACTCCCAATGTTAACAAAGTGACCCTTCGAGGTTGTGACTCATAGATGCCATGTCTATCCCACATGAATGGTTGGCCCAGAAGCACATCACAAACATCTAATGGAACAACATCACATAGGACTTCATCATGGAAGGGTTTGATTACATATGGGAGGAGACATTGTTGTGTGACATGGAGATCTCTTCCTAGGTTCAACCACCCGATACTATATGGTTGGGGATGTGGCTTTACAGGAAGGTTCAAAATTTTCACAACATCAACAAATTAAATTCTTTTAACTTCCACTATCAAGAATAAAATGCAGAGGCTTACCCTTTACCCAAAGCTTGGAGTGAAATAGCCTTTCCTTCTCATCCATCTTGACTTGTGAAATGGCAATGATCGCATCCAGCTTAGCATCTACAATTTCATATTCTTCATCTCGACCTCGTGGGGTGTCACCGATGGAATAATGGGTGTTGAAGATGGTGACTCCATGAGTAAGGACTTGATGGCTCGACATTCTTCCCTGGAATGACGATTAGTCTTGTGGAGGTCGCACCACTTCCCTATCTTCTCCTTCGTGTTTTATTTCCTTATGACTCCTATTTCCAACCCTAACCTCGGGTCTAGCCTTCCTTATCATTTTCCCCCTCAAAGGTTGGTTCTTTGTATTTCTCTTTCTATGCTTTTGTTCAATCTTGATCGCAAACTTATACACCTCGTTGAGGGTATGAAATTGAAAGAGGTCCATGTCCTCCCGTATGTACCATTGTAGGCCACTGCAATATTTGAGGATCTTGTGTTGCTCTGTCTTGAATGCCCAATTTTGCAGACAGAGAATGAAAATTATCAATATAATCTTGAACTGATTGGTCCTTACCTTGGCGGAGTTGTTGCCACTATATGTACAAATCATCATAGGCTCCAATAGGGTAGTATTCTTCCTTTATGACATCCACAAAATCATCCCATATGGGTTCCTCTATAATGCCCATTCGTTCCTCCTATTGAGTCCGTTCTTGTACACACGCGAACAAGTTTTGACAAAAGTGACAATTTCAAGAGAGCAAATGTGATCTTATCTTTATCGGTGAATTTATTGTGAAAAAATGGAAGGATAATTGCTGAACCAATTTTCAACTACATCAAAATTTATTTTACCCTCAAAAATAGGAATATCAAATTTTACTTGAACCTCAAGAAGGTGTCGGGGCACTCAAGGGTTGGATCACAAAGGAGGATATTGGATTTCCCATTTGTAGATGTTGGAGGATCTAGGCGAATTGTGGTAACATCTTCGCCTTTTGCTCCATGAGAGCTAAATTCACCATTTTCTTGAGAGGATCATTTTTCTCGGTGTTCAATGCCATTTGAGGTCTCCTGCGATTAGTCAAATATTATGAAGGATCTTGTGCAAACCACCCAAGCTTCTTATATCCCAACCTTGTCCTAGAACCATACACTCTCAAGACAACTTCGCTTTAATACCACCACTCGATCCAAAACTCAAGAGTTTTAGGATTAAAGGAAAGAATAACAATTGTGCCAAATGTAAACAAAAACTATCTCTGAAAAGAGATGTATATTGCTCGAAGACTCGTATTACAATAGCTATCTCTCGCAAAGGACTCAAAGTCCTTCGCTTCAACTTTTTCATCATACAAATAATTTTCCTCCTCAAATGAAAAAGAGAAAACTTCACTTTCATCATCACATCCATCAACCATTGCCTTAAGAGAGATATCAGATTTGTCATCATGAACTACTTCATTATGACAAATTTTTGAATCAACTAAGGAATTAGAACTAGATTCATACCTATCTTGCAATTCCATGGCTTGCATTAGGAGTTCAAGGCTGAGTTGGGGATCTTCTATTTCTTCTCCAATTCACAGCATTTCTTGCATGGATTCCTCTTTCGAATCTTCCAAAGGCTCATCAGAAATCAGCCTCTCTTCTTCATGGATGATATTTTTAATGAGAGACTCAAAAGTTGTTTTGTCATTACACTAATCACCAAGAGAATTTTCTTCTTCAAATGGAAATATGAACACCTCTTCATCATGAACAAACACATTGGCTGATTTTTCAATTTGGAACTTCTCAAGAACCACTTCATCTTCTTCATGGCCTGCATCATTTGGCAATTCCGGACTGTCCTTTGGCAATTCAAGACCTTTCAATTCTTCATCATTATCAATAGCCCAGCGAAAAGGAATGCTCGGTCCTATCAAGATAGGAATCTCATCCTCATCTTCATATGTTATGAAATGGCTTCCATTCCCGCTGTCCTGGTACAAGATATTAGCTTTTCGATCTATTGAATTTTGCGTGTATCTAATCTTCTTAACCGGAGAACATTTTCCATTTGTCCCCTAACTGGAATAGTTGAAGAAGACCAATTCATTTGGACTTTTCCTCCCAAGTCTCAGCAAAAACTTCTACTTAGCAACATTACGAATAAAACTGAAATATCTGCTACCAAAAATAGTCAACAATACCTTCTTGTCCGGAAATTCAGCAAGGGCCACCTCTAAGTCCTTGATCTTCCCCACAAGTGGGACTTCCGTGGACTCCATGGAGAAACAAGAGCCATTAGCCCGTGTCAAGATAAGTCCAAGTCCATTAGCAACTTTTTGGGCATCACATTATTAGAAGCTCCCAAATCTATTATGCAATTGTCCAATTGATATCCTCCAAAGAGAAGGGAGAGATAGAATGAATCAACCTTATCGCCTCTTGGATGCAGAATCCAGATTACCAATTGGCTATGTTCTTTATATCTTGTGGAGTACTCGCCATAGAACATGAAGATGTATCTGTCCGACTTTTCATAGAGACTATGCACGACTTGGCTGGAGAATGGTTCTACCGGCTAGCTCCCGCACCATAACCAACTAGGCTACTATGAGAGATGTGTTCCCGAAAAGGTTCAAGCCTTGATTGAAGATTCTAGTACATTGATGACTCAACCGCTCAAATAAAGAAGGAACCACAAGAGTACATGCGGGATTTTATCAGAAAATTCCAAAGATAATCAGTATAAAATTTCGCTTCGCTTGCTGAATGACAAGAATCAAAAGGTATTTTTCATCAATGCTTTACTTCAAAGAGCACGTTCTCTTGACTTGTTAAGCAACTCAAAACATGGTGGTTGAAATTGAAGATAACCTCATCATGGTCGGAAAGATAAAAGACAACACTTCTAGAGCAGAAAGTTTATCCCCTGCTACTACTTCCGATTCACTATTGCAAAAGTTAGCAAATGAGATGTCACAGATGAAGAAACAAATGGCTCAAATGGCTCAGGGAAACAGCATTGCACATGCTCGGAATTTCAACAACAACCGGAACCGCATTGTTGGTTCCCAAATGTTAGCAATTGAAGTTGCTCCCAAAAACAACGTGGAGATGAATGAAGAAGACCAGGAAGTTGTCACTGATCAGCTTGAGAATGATGATTTTGTAGGTCCTGCTGGCGACTCCAACATTAATTACCTAAACTACAAATTTGAACATGACGATGAAAAGCTTCATGAAGATGATCATGGTCATACATATGCAGTATTTACAAGATCACAAACTCGCCAAGCTAAGGCATTAGCTGATGAACAAAGAAGGGGTAGCCCTTTACCTTCTTCCTTGGCTCCTAGAGATAAGAATGTGAGTTCTTCATCTCAACCACAGAAAGCAGCTCAGTATCTAAATCTATTCCTTCTTTTGACATTATTGATCATGTCAAGAAAACCAGAGTTCAAATGTCAGAAGTTGAATACTTGAGAGCCTTTCCTGAGTAGTTAAATAGGCTAGTCAAATATGTACAATCACCAGGACAATCCAATACATCAAAAGGCCTTTTTCCTAAACCCAAGGATACTCCTCCCCATAACAACGTTGTAGTTGTTAAACCCTCATCATCTTCTAAAAGAGTCGAACCTTTCTATGTCTCCTTGTTGCTTAATGGTTTCAAGTTAAGCAACAACATTTTAGATTCATGTGCTTCTGACAATGTCATGCCAAATAAAGTCAGCAGATGCTCTTGGGCTTACCTTGACGAAGACAATAGGAAGGTGGTACTCCATGGAGAGACAAGTCCCTTTAATTGGAGAAATCAAAGATGCACAAGATGTTCTGACAACTTTTCCTGACAAAAGATTAAAAATGACAATCTTAGTTACGATATTCTTGTCTCCTACGGATGTCAGCAAAGCAAAAACTTCTACAAAGCGTTGGGAGGCGAAGTAAAGATGGATTGGTCCTGTGGCCATATTCCTATCAAAGGAATAAGCCAGAAGCTAGAGCCGGAGAAGAAGTCCAAGTACAGTGTTACAAAATTTGAAGATCCTAGATCTCAGATTCTTTTTTTCAGTGGATAAGACTACGGTGTATACTTCTTAGAAATGGATAAAAATGTTCCAAAGCCTGAACTTCAACCAGAGCGAGCCAAAGACAAGAAGAAAAAGTTTGGACGTTGGAGTTTAAAGGCAATTGTTGTTCTTTTGGATTAGGAGCTAGCGTCTATTAATATCTCCAGATCATGAGATATTCCCATACTCCCACAAGTTGATGTTCGAGAACACCAACAATACGACGAGTATGAAGCATTGTTGTTAGGAATGGAGCAAGCTAGAAAGAAAGGAGTAAAACTCCTCAAAGCCCAAGGAGATGTTGAACTTCTAGTAAAGCAAGTTCTAGGAAAAGACAAGTCAAAAGAGATAAGTTGAAGTATTACAGAGATAGAGTGCTTTCTTCCACACTCGATTTTGCAACCTTCTCTATCGACTTCATTCCAACAAAACAGAATTCCGAGGCAAACTCTTTGGGCAGATCCACAAATGCACTATTAAATCCAAATAGACCGTCGTCCATATTCGACAAGGAAACTATAAAGTGGAAATGGTCTACTGTCCCAAAGTCCCCGATGGCGACAACCAAATATCTCAGACTTCCGAAACAAGACAACTTTGATGACTTGAATGTCGGAGGGAGTAAATCACCACCACGACAAACAGTCACAGGAGAAACTAATCCAGATTATGATGACAATAGTGGAGTAATCCAATTGAAATGTGACAAAATCCCCAATGGTTTAGTTTCCTTAGAGGAAACTTTCGACAAGCATGATCAGTACCTGAAGAAGAACAAAGAATATGGTGATAGTTCTTCGTCAGAAATGCAGACGTAAATCTGGGTACAAAGGAAGTTGATGAAGACTTACCACAAAGAGAAGAAAGGATGAGCCACCACAAGATGAAGTTGATGAGGGCTTGCCCAAGGTATTTGACAAAAAGGCCAAAGAAAAAAGTTCAATATGGAGACTGGTACTCTTGTGGGACACGAGGCGGATAGCGAAGGGCATGCTCGACAAATCAGATTCACTCTGGAAAGGGCCCTTCATGATCAAGAGAATTCTCGGAATGGATACTATCGTCTTTGCCTACCAGGATGGAATTGAGTTACCACCGCCTTTCAACGGAAGCATCCGAGGTCATTTAGAACCTCAAAGACAACGTAAAACATGTTTGTATATAAATAAAACATTTGTTGTTTTCTTTTCTTTTCTTTTTGTTTTGTTTTTATGGCCTAACCCCGAACCCAATGGACAAGACACGAAACCGTAAACGTTGGGATCTCATCTTCACTTAATTCATTCTCGGGAGAAGTAAAGATGTCCATAGACAAAGCCGATCGGTGTCCCCTTAGATTTCGCCTAAAATATGGGACCACACCTTTTAAAAGATTTCGTTCTTTTCAAAGTAATGGGTCGCTTGTGTGTTTTTGTTGCTGCGAGCTTGTCTCCATTGCTCTAAGGTATCCCCAGATAATCATATAAGCCAAATTCAACAAATACCCACATGTTAAAACTCACTCTATCCCTTCACCAAGTTTTGTCTAAGAGAATTTTATTTATTTATTTATTAAATAAATAAAGTTCTGTTTAAAAATAAATTGTGTTGCAGTTGAACCCTACTAAGGATTTTCACGCCAGTATTGCTTCCGCCTCTCAATGGAGTGTTCACCAGGGAAGAGTTTTTACTAACCAACTAAATCAAAGAGTTATTTTCAAAGCAATTGTCTGCAACTTCTAGCGGGGTTTTTGTTTTTACTTTATTTCTTGTGTTCATTTTCAGTTTTTCTCTGTGGTATGTCTAGCAATTCCTCTCGGTCCTGTTTCTTTTGTTTTGCCTGACCAGTTCAACTGCTTAGGGTTTTTAGAAGTCACCCATGGTTTCAGACAAAATTAAAAGCTTTTGTGAAGTACTGGTTTTTAACGTAGCAGTCTGGAAGCAAGTCGCATTTTTCAGAAATGGGTGATTTCTCCATGCAAAGTCATAAATTCAATTACCTCATCATCCGGAGTTCATGCAGTGATCCAGTGAAGGAGTTTTGGTCCAAACCGTGGAAGAAAGCTCATACAAGTCATAATGCTAACCTGCCTACTACCTTGGATTTCCATGCCAAAGGTTAGAAGTCAAATCTGGAAGCAAGTCGCATTTTTCTGAAGTTGCCTGTTGGGTCAAAATTTAACACAAATCACTTAAGTGAATTGTGTGGAATTGAGCTGCCAGGAAGGGTAGAGTTTCACACTTGCCTTCGCTTGTGTGTTTCACACAAAAGATTATTTATTCACCCAAGCAAGTCGCACTTTTTGCCTGCCTGTTGGGTCAGCGTTTAACACAAATCACTTAAGTGAATTGTGTGAAACTTGGACCTGCCTGGCAGGGTAGAGTTTCACACCTGCCTATTGCTTATGTGTTTCACACAAAAGATTATTTAATTCCAAAACAAGTCGCACTTTTGCTCGCTGTTGTCATTGGCGTTTAACACAAATCACTTAAGTGAATTGTGGGAAACTTGTACCTGCCTAGTAGGGTAGAGTTTGACACTTGCTTGTTGCCTGTGTTTCACACAATTAATAGCCAAAAATGGCAACTTGCTTTAGCATTGTTGCATGCTTTAATAATTATTTAATTTAATTATTTTGGGCAATGCTTGGCGCCAAAGATAAGGAGAAAATCAAAGCAAGTTGCATGCTAAAAATAAGACAGAGAAGCTTGCTAAAAATAAAGGGAAAATTGCAAGGAAAAACATGCTAAAAATAAAGCTACTTTTGGCAAACTTGGGCGCCCAGATTAAAAGAAAAAGCACAACTTATTATTAAGAATTGCTAAAAATAAGAAGAGGCAGTTGGTAAAATTAGCATGCAATTTCCTATATAAGAAGTGGACGCCATAAGTGAAGAGCAATTAATCCGTTTGTATGAAGCATGCTGCCTTGAGGTATTGGCGCCAAAGTAAGAAGTCATGCGAGCATTAAAAAATATTTTTAATTGTCGAGAAGCATCCAGCTTTGGCGCCTAGGGTTGGAAAGACTTTCCTTTTATTGATCTCATATCTCGCATGTTGATGTGAGTGCACAGGAAATAAAATAATATTTTTAACTAGCTTGGCATACAAGAAAAGTCTGAAAATTGATAATATTTTTAACTAGCTTGCATACAAGAAAAGTCTCAAAATTGAGGGCAACAGCTTTATAATCAGATTTTGGTGAATAAATTGGGCATTCATGTCGTGGATTCCATGTTTATCTCAATTATTTGGGAATACTTCACCGGTGCTCATATTGGTTAAATGATCACAATTTGTTAATCATCATTCTTGAGTTCCAGACTTTGTGTTGTAACCTTTCATGTCATTTCTGTGAAGGTTGAGGAATTGAATAGAGGTGGATTTCCGGAGAACTTTGTGTCCACGATGCTTTGCTTCTTACTTTTGTATGGATCTTTAGATAAACTTTGTGTTATTTGAGATTTAGATTAGAAGCTTTTCCTGTCCTTTACTTCTGAACATTGTGAGATCTACTTGTTTATTTAATCTGTGTATAAGACCAACTCTGAAAACTATTGGTTGAATTACATATATTCCTTTCTTCTTTCCCAAATTCCATTATTTCCCCCTTCTGAAAATATTTCACAAACAGATTGCTTACTTACTTGCTTGTAAATTACTAAGTTATGCTTCATGAGTTCTCGTAATTAAAGTTAAAACCCTCTGCAAACAGCTTATTCGGATTTATACTTACCAGTTGATAAACATCCTACACGGGGTCTCACCTTTAAATGAGGGAGATTTATCTCATGATCGCCTAGGTTTTTAGCAATGCAAAAATCTAGCCAACACACAATAAACAAAGAAAGAAGAGTTTATTGCCTCAAAACCAAATTATATCCATGATTTCAATGAGAAGACATCATTCACATAAAACAAGGAACAAAAAAAAAAAAGCACAAAGTCTCAATGCATAATATTCAACAAGTACATGCTCATGGAGTATAGTTGACAAGAGAGAGGAAACATAGGCAAATGAGTTAGATGAAATTCGATCACTTGTTCCTAGAGAGAATATGGGAGCTAGTAAACAAGAACAACCATTCTTGGAAATGACGAGGCATTCCCAATTTATAGCCTTACAACGCAAATCTTCATCTACCCCCTACATGGCTCTTCATATTCCTATTCCACTTATGACTTTTCAATTAACCTTAGAAGAAACAAATTAAGTACCTCTCTTATAATTTGAGACAAGTACTTTTACATTTTACAAATGTTTCATTGTCACTTAAGTAAATAGGACAAAAACCAGGATTGTATACAATGAAAAATTAGAAAGGGGGAGAGAGGAGAAAGAATTAAGAGAGGCAAGGAAGGAAGCTCCAAAGCACGGATGATGTAATATCCCTAACTAGACCCAATGGAAAGAACAATGGAATGTGTTAATAATCCAACTGATAGTGCAACCCCAAAACTGAAATATATGTTGCAATAACAATTTACCCAGGAAATGCGACTTGCACAAGTAGAGGAAAATACCATGAACCAAGCAAAATAACTTCTTCTTTTTGTATTTTTCAAAAGAATATATTTATAGAGCTCAATAGTATTAATAGATACCAAAATGGGAGCTCCAGCAAAAGATTTCAACAATAAAATATGGCAGATCTGACCTGGGTATTACAGCAGAAGAAAATGGGTCTGAAACCCCACAAAAATACCCCCAAAGTGCTGGATAAATTTCTGAAATGCTCCTTACAAATCTGATATAAAATATAATATTTTTTGTTCCTCAAAACCCTGCAAACAGCCCCAAACTGGGTCACTCCAGCTGAGGAATAATGGCTCTAAAAACCTGATTTTTATTTCTGAATCTTCTCCAACAAAAATAGTGATTTTAGGAAGAGTTTTCGTTCTCCCTACACCTTATTTTCTGAGGGTTTTCGTCCTCAGAAAATTGCAGCAGCAACTCCAAGCTCTCATGCACAAAATAGAAAATATGAAGTTGTAGAATAGTCCCCCAAGTAAGTCAACTTCTCCCTTAAGCGAAAGAAGAGACCCAAATGACACCACCCCAAACATCCAATCAGCTTGCATTTGATTTTTATGTTTTTTTCCCCAAACTTGTCCTAGGCCAAGTTGTACTTCTCCTTAGGGAAAACATAAAAATATAATGGTCCCTTTTTTAACCCCCAAGGTCCTATTTCCATCATGGGCCAAGTCGCATTTTTTGCTAGGACCAAAATAAAATAATATTGCACCCCTTTATGACTTAGTCTTGACATAATATTAAGTTACTAAAATTATTATAAGTGCTTACATAATTTTCTTTTGTTAATGACACTTTATAATAATTATAGATAACTTAAGTCACCCTTATGTTCCCCTTTGGCCGTCGGGTAGACAAAATAGGCCAAGGGTCTTCACCATGGTTATTTTAGAAAGAGGGACATTTCAGTCCTCCCTTCCTCGAATTGCTTGCCCACAAGCAATTTCAAATTTAGGTGCTCTAAAATTTCTGCACCTTCCCATGTTGCATCCTCAAAAGGCAACCCCTTCCATTAACCAAGTACTTCGTAATAGTTCTATTCTATAGCTTTCTTTCTCGCTCTTCTATGATGGCTTCCAGTTCCAACACTAGCTTACCTTCATCATCAAGAGGAGGCAACTCCATGGAAGGAGAAATATGCTGCCCCAAATCCTTCTTTAAACACAAGACACGAAACACATTATGGATTTTTCTTTGAGCCGGAAGTTCAAGCTCATAGGCAACCTTCCTTACAATCTTATAAGGGCCATAAAACCTTGGCTTCAGCTTTTCCGATCCTTTCCCTTTGAGGGAAGATTGCCTATATGGTTGTAGCTTCAAGAAAACCATGTCCATTACCTCAAATGACCTCTCTATCCTTCACTGGTCCGCATATAACTTCTACTGATTTTGCGCATGTGAGAGGTTATCTTTGAGTGCTTTTAATATGTCTTGGCTCTGCTGCACCAAGTCCTTAGCTCCCGGCACTCTACTATCGGTAGAACAACATCCACAAAGGAAAATGCATCGTAACCATATAAAGCTTTGAAGGGGGACATACCAATAGACATGTGGTAGGTTGTATTGTAACAAAACTCCCCCAAATATAACCATTTTATCCATGCAGTTTGCTGCCCTGTGACATAGCTCCTTAGATACCCCTTTATCCATTTATTAACAATCTCGGTTTTCCCATCCGTTTGTGGATGGTAGCTAGTGTTAGGGGTTAATTCTATACCTGCAAGATGGAAGAGTTCTTGCCAAAAAGAACTCTGAAATCTGCTATCCCTGTCACTCACAATATTTTTAGGCAGCCCATGAAGTTTGAAGACTTCTTTAAAAAAATCAGCCACCAATGGACCATCAAATTTAGTTGGTAGTGGAAAGAAATGTGCATACTTGGTTAATCTATCCACTACAACATAAAGGACACTTTTACCTTGACCTTGGTGGAAGTCCTATAATGAAGTCCATGGAAACACTTTCCCATTTCTGAGTTGGAATAGGTAGGGGCTGCAAAAGACCTGCTGGAAATTCGTGCTCCACCTTACATCGTTGACATGTGAGACACTCCCTTATGTGTTTGAGCACCTCCCCTTTGAGACCTTTCCATACAAACTTTTCTCTAATTTGTTTGTACGTTTTGAAGTAACCTGGATGACCGGCCAAGGGTGAATCATGCATTGCTTCCAATATTTTACGCTTTACCTTGGATTCCAGCACCAAAAAGACCCTGTCCTTGTATAAAATCAAGCCATCCACTACCTTGTACTTCTCATCTTCAATTCCACCCTCAAGAACATTGCTAGCAAACTGATTTTTTGCATATTCAGCTGTTATAACAGCCCTCCAATCCGCTGCAATTTCTGACATAGAGCAGCAATATGGCTTTCTAGATAAAGCATCCGCTACAATATTGTTTTTGCCTTTAACAAATTCAATTTCAAAGTCAAAGGACTGAATTTTGCTTACCCATTTTTGTTGCCTATCATTCAAATCAGATTGGCTGAGAAAATACCTTAGGCTATTGTGATCCGTCTTCACTACGAATTTGCCACAAACAAGATATTGTCGGAACTTGACCAAAGCGTGCATGATGGCTAGCATTTCCTTGTCATAGATGGAGTATTTCTTCTCAATCTCCTTTAGTTTCCTGCTCTCAAAAGCAATGGGATGTTTGTTTTGCATTAAAACAGCCCCAATACCTTCACCGGATGCATCACATTCCACCACAAAAGGAATAGAGAAATCTGGAACAGCGAGTACGGGGCATG
Organism: Taxus wallichiana var. yunnanensis; assembly: GCA_018340775.1. NCBI lineage: Eukaryota > Viridiplantae > Streptophyta > Pinopsida > Cupressales > Taxaceae > Taxus > Taxus wallichiana. The sequence continues at coordinate 330,359,560 of CM031234.1, forward strand.
TACTCATCACTTTTTTAAGTTATCAAATGCCTCTTGGGCTGTCCTAGACCAGCTGAAAGCTCCCTTCTTCGTCAAATCAGTCAAAGGAGCTGCAAGTTGAGAGAAACCTTTAACAAATCTCCTATAATAGCTGCATGGTCCCAAAAATCTCCTTAAAAGCGTCATGGTGGTGCGTAGAGGCCAATCCAAAATGGCTATGATCTTATGTTGGTCTACATGCACACTTTGGGCATTAATGACATGTCCCAAGTAAATAATTTTAGTCACACCCAGCTCGCATTTTGACTCTTTGGCATAGAGTGATTGCTGCCCCAAAATACACACCTCTTAAGCCCCCTTTTCACACCTCTTAAGCCCCCGAGAAGAGAATTGGGCTAAGGGTATTCATAGGATTAATATCGAGAAGGGGACATTACATTCTTGGGCTAAAACTATCTCATCATGGATTTGCCTCCTCAAAACAAATCCCCTTTTCTCAGAGATATCATCTTATGCAAAAGAGGTTTCATCCGATCTACCATAATTTTCGTTATGATTTTGTACAAAACATTACACAAAGCTATACGTATGAATCCTGAAATATCCTCCAAAGATTTGGAAATTAGCACTATGAATCTGACATTACCTTGATGTTATGATGTATACTTCATTACTTAATTAAATTTTAATTTTTTAGTTTAGGGACTGGTTCATTACCCCAACATGCCTATATCTATGAGTTGTCAACAATGGAGTAGGAGCTCCACCCCATATGTTATTCCTAAACTATACCATGTACACCGTGCCTAATTGGAGACCAATGTTCATCTAGATATATGATGAAGAGACTCGATTCTAATACTTTCTAGGTTGTTTCAACAATATTGTAATTATGTTATTTACGATAAAATGTGAGTAATACTTTTTCATTATGTGTTTGTATATTGCTATTGTATTATGTGTTAGAACATTTAATATTAAGTGTTCTAGGTACATAAACTATAGTTTATAATTAAATAAATTATAATACTATATATTTTAATTTATTTACAATTAAATCTTGTTTATGGTTTAATTAGTTTTTATAAATCAATTATTAAATAATTGGGCGCTTATGCGAAAAGTCTGTAATGTCCCTTTCTAGGGCAAAAACCAAAATTAAGGGTTTGGCCACAAACCCCAAGAATCAAATCTGAAAATACACCAACACCAAACTAAAAATAATCTTATTTTTATGACAGCAGATCTAACAATAATATAAACCCTAGCAACGAACTGAAAAGGGACTTAAATGCACCATTAAACCATGCACAATAGCTTAAAACACTGGTAAATAATTATTTAATGTACAGCAACATTTATCCATTCAATTTCCAACACATAAATGGAGAAAACCAAAGATAACACATTGTTGTAATTAAATTTGGAAACAACAGCAGGGCAGTCACATGCAAAGGCTGAACATCCCGTGATGAACTCCTCCAAAATAGCCAAACTATGGATTCCAGCCTTATAAATTATGTCGAATCTGATTATGAAAGAAAATCTGAATTTCGTGCCCTAGAAGGCACCTAAATGCTACCAAACCCTAGTCGCTCCAACTAGGAAGGGCTCATAAATGCATGCTAACTCTTGTAAATATCTTCTTGGATCTTCCAGGTGGCCAAATCTGCAAAAAGTCTTCAAGATGTCTTCTCTTTATCCAAAAATGCAGGGTTTTCGTCTTCCAACCAGCCACAAGAAGGGTTTCGTCCTCCTTGGAAAAGCCACACAATTGGATTTTCGCCCAAAAGTGGAATGACAATGAGCAAACAACCCAAAAATCAAGTTGGGATAAAATGCGCCAAAATAGATGATCAAAATGAAGTCCTTAATCCTTTTTTATATACCTCCTTTGGTGCCAAAGCCAAAATAGAAAGATCGAACTCATAAAACTTCATTGGGTCTTTTAATTTGTTTTCAAAACTCCTCTAACCCAGCGGACTTGCTTAAATAAAGAAACACTAAAGAAAACATTAAAAATTAGCAAAAAAATGAAATGGGAATGCAATTCCTTCCCTAGCTCATTCAACTTCATTGCCACAAAAAGGGAATCACGAGAAGTCCATAATTAGCCTCTTAAGCTGAAAAAGGGGACATTATAGTCCTCCCTTCCCAAAATTGTTTGTCCTCAAGCAATTGCAAGTGCCTAGATCCCAAATAGGTCTTAGTTGCTCCTTCTTTGTGCAATTACCATCCAAGCATTGATGGCCCACCATTTCTCTCCTACCATCCAAACATTGATGTAATCTTGCTCCTCTTTCAAAAATCAGAATGAGGGGGACTAGAATTCCACCTTTACTTGCACAAAATAGTACAAGTATGTTAGTGTGTAGAGAATACAACTCCCGGCTATAAAAATGTCTCTTTATGCTCCAAAACCTTGAGAAGAACAAACTGAAAATGCACCAAACAGCAGGCCTCCTCGGTGGAACCATCCTCAAATTGACCCTTGGGTCAAGGTGTTTGCCATCCCACCTTTCTCCTATGATTAGGAAATCAATTCCTTTAGAGAAATAGCACCATGGTGACTGTATGGGGGCTGTATAGTGTCTACAACAGCCATGAAATGCTTGTAATTTCTTCAACCATATGATTGAGAGTTTTGCAATGTCCCTTTTGGGACTGAAAATGGAGAAAAGGGGTTAACCGGCTGTCCTAAACAGATCTGATCTGAAAACACCTTTAATTATACACACAACAAACTGATTATAACTGAAAACCAATCTAAAATCAGCAGTCCTTTCGGCAACGAACTGTCTATGGGATTCGAGTCCACTTTTCACTATGCAAATCAATGAAGAATGCCACGAAACAATTAATCTAGCCACGACAATATTTATAAATCACAAATACATCAAAAGATTGAAGGAATATCTGATTACACAGCTGGAATTAATTATTTATAATAGCAACAACCTAGCCAAAACTGAGGGCTAGGAAAAATAGTAAATCTTTACCAAAATTCACCAAAATGAAGATTTCGGCCTTATAAATTATGCCGAATCAGAATATGAAATCAAATTTGCAACTTGTGCCCTAGAAGGCACCCAAATACCCTCAAACCCTAGTCGCTCCAACTAGGAAGGGTTCTAAAATTCATGCAAACCCTTGTAGATGTCTTCCTTGATCTTCTAGAGTCCAAATCTGCATGAGGTCTTCAAGATATCTTCACTTCAACCAAGGATGGAGGGTTTTCGTCCTCCAACCAGCCACAAGAAGGGTTTTCGTCCTTCTTGGAAAGAACCACACAATTGGATTTTTGCCCAAAAGTGGAATGAACTAAGAGCAATCAGCCCAAAGAACAAGTGTAGATAAAATTTGCCAAAATAGATGTGTGCAAATGAAGTCTCAGTAATGTCATCTTTTCCAACTTGAGAGCATGATTTTGGACTTATTGCCATTCTCTTTTCCATGGCAACGAAGTGGAATGTGCTGGAAAAGGAAGTAAACTCTAATTGCACTATTATTTTCTAATTTTTAATGTTTTCTTTTAGTGTGTTCTTCTTTTTAGCAGGTCAGTTGGGTTTGGTGCATTTAAGAAGCCAATTAAAAGATTAAAATAGCTTTTTATGGGTCGGCCTTGTCCTTTTGGGCCTTGGCACCAAAGTTGGGGTATAAAAGGAGTTAAAGGGCTTCATTTGGAGCATCTATTTTTGGTGCATTTTCTCTAAATTGGACTTTTGGGTTGTTGCTCATTGTTCTATCATTGCGAGTTAAAAGAAGTCATCTTCAATCATTGCATGCATTGTTAAGCCTCTCCTAGTTGAAGCGACTTGTATTACGGTGTGATTTGGTGCCTTCTAGGGCACGAAATTCAGATTTTATTTCATAATCAGATTCAACATAATTTATAAGGACGGAATCTATATTTTCATGATTCTTCGTGATGTTTAACTATCATTTTCAGCGTTGGGTTATGGCTGTCCTGTGGCCATCATTTATTTAATTACAATAGTATATCTTCGTTGATTTTCTCCATTTATTGTGCCAAATTGAATGAATATTAGCTATCGTGCTTAAATTAATTATTTAGAAGTATTTATCGGTTGTTATGTATGGTTGTCTGGTGAATTCTAAGCTATTATGCAGTTCAGCCTAGGGTTTTGAAGGATATCATCACCGCGTCATAAAAATCATATTATATTTCACTTGTGTGTTGTATTTTCACATCTAATCCTCGGGGTTTCGCCAAACCCATATCTTCGGTTTTTGTCCCAAAAAGGACATTATAGTGGGTTGTTGCTCATTGTTCTCTCCACTCTTGGCGGAAATCCAAGTGTGTGGCTCTTCCAAGAAGGACGAAAACCCTTCTTATGGCTGGTTGGGGACAAAAACCCTCCATCCTTGTTTGGTTTGAAGGCATATTGCAGATTTGGAAGAAGAGAAGACAATTTCAGATATTTACATGCATTGTTGAGCCTCTCCTAGGTGGAGTGACTTACCCTAGTGTGGAATTTGGTGTCTTCTAGGGCACGGAAATCAAATTTGTTTTCATATTTGATTTTCTCATAATTTATAAAGCCGGTATCTACTATTCTTTAAGTTAAGGGTTTGTAAAACCTCATTTCATAATTTTATTTGGAGTTGTACTTTGTTGATTTTTAATTAATTTTCAGTAGTGTTTTCCATCAGATTTCCTATTAAAAATTGGTTTGGTTGATGCCTAAAATACATAGTTGTATTTTGGCAAGGTTATTTGTAGAGTTTCACATGTTTTTCTTCCATTTTTGTACTATTGTTTGGAAAATATGATCGTTGTTTCAATTTGGGTTTAAATTTTAGTTTGCTGGTCTAAAAATTAGATTTGAAATAATTGAAATTTGTGCTAATTCCTTCTTCTTTAGTTTTTTCCCCAAAAAGGGGCATTACAGTGGTATCAGAGCTTCGATCTTCCAAGCCTGAGGATTTGAAGATGAAAAGGGATGGAAAGAGTCTTCAGCAATGCAGGGATTGAAACATTTGCCCTAGGGCAAGAAATATTGACCAACACAATGGCCCACTAATCCATACCGTTCAAGGCTCCAATGGTGGAAGGATCTCTTCAAAGGAAGTCATCAATTCTCTACCATACAAAGGAAACAACATCGGTACATGGTATGAAGAATATAGAGCTCTTCCGGAGAAGATCTATGATGCCCTACCTTTTTGCAAGATTTCGTGAAGTTGGAGACAGAAAAGAGTTGGAATTGGCACGGGGTCAAAACCCTAAGCAACAAGAGGCCAACCCTCCATAAAGACCACACTCAAGGGTGTAGACACTATGCACAAACAAGGGCTTGAAGGTAGAGGGTTCTCAAGTCCACATAACCAATGTTTGAGCTTCGATAGTTACACACGCGCTGAGAAATCAGATCTGCACTTCAAGGGAAATGTTAGCATGAAGGATGAAGATTCAGCCCTTGATCACATCATTGTTCAGAATAGGCATCATCATGAGGTAATTTTTAATCATTGTTTGATTAATACTGACAATATTTCAGTGTGTGTGGACTCCGAGATTGAAAATGAGGATTATGAACAAGTGGGGAAGAAAAAGGAATGATTGGAAACCATTTTTACAAGAGACATACTAACAATCAGCTTGCTGGTCTGTTTAGGATATTAACGCCTAAGAGTCAAGTTGAAGGTGTTCATGGCTTGGGAAAGGACCACAAAGAGACTCCATGCATGTGCCAACAAGGCATGGACGAAATCAAGATGGAAAGAGAAGATGGGCATGCCTACTTCCCTAAGGATAAGGAGGAAGATAAATTACACCAGTTGGTTACTAAGAGGGAACACTCCTTGGGAGTCTTAGAACCCCCAACCCTCTTGCCAAATTGGATCTATCGAGTAATTTTCAGAACAGCAGCACGAAGACATCCAAGTTTAATGGAAATTGGGAGCATGAGTCTAGAAAGGAAAGGGGAATCATGGAGCGTAAGTCCCTAGGTAATAATTCTTTGATATTTAATGACGTTTCATGGGTTTCTATTGTGTGCATGTGGCAAACAGTAGAAAGAAAATCAGACCTGCATAAGAGCAAAGAGGATGGCATTACGGAAGGGTATGTTCAAGGTGACAAGGCACTTCCAGTTCTGCATGATCATTTTCCATACGCTGGAAATTTCCTAACAGCAATGAACAAGAGGCAAGTTGAGGGAGTTTATCACCTTGGGGTGAGTTCCGGAGATGTTCCTAACAAGTACCATCAAAAAGATGGTGAGATCCTTGTTGGCAGCCCAAGGTATGATGGAAATCACATTTTATCTCCTCTTATATCGCTGCCATACTTGTGTCATTTTGGGTAATTTGTTGTTAAGGATCACATGTCATGTTTTGGTGATGATATGAAGAACTTGTGGGATGACATATAGCATTTAGATATTTCTTTGCAAGGGTATGTGGTTTTGGTTGATCCCTTGAATTGAAAGGAAGAGGAAGTCCTTGATATTGCTGCTCCATGCTTATGGTTAGAAAGAAATTTGATGGAAGATTGTTTTGAAACTTTTATGTATTCTAACAAAGTTGTGAAGGACTCTACCCTCCAGGGACAATGAACTTTTTAGGAAAGTGACTTAAAGGAACTGCATCATCAAACCAAATTAAGATTTTCATAACACATACAATAAATAACCGTTAAATATTTTTGCACATTGGAGTTAGAACCTAAACTGATCTTTTTAAGGATGATCTTCATGTATAAAGGAGACTAACTGTTGGATCGGATCTATAGAGTATTTAACTAGCACTCGATATGCCACTTGAAGACAAGACATTTGGGTGCAAAGTGAGAATCGGGAAGGATTATGCAAACATAACCATGATCCCTTTTTAAAATCTCTTAAGATCAGCTCATAATATTATAACCTTAATATTATCCTGAATCCTAGAGATTAGCCAATTATTGGATCTATGGTCCTCTTGAGCTGACATAAGGTTGTCAATAACCTTAGAATCCGATTCAACTATAATTCTAATACATCTCAATTTAGTTGCCTCCCGGAGAGCACGCTAAATTGCCAAGATTTCAGTCACATTATAAGTAAAGTGCCCCAAATGTTGAGCAAATAAGAAGAGGGGAGTAACATAGAATCATGAGCTATTCCTCCAATACTAGCTAGACCTGGATTGCCTCTTGCTGCTCCATCAGTATTTAGTTTAGCAAACTCAAACGGGGGTGATTTCTATTTTCTCAAAACAAAGGGCACCAATAGTTCAAGATACATGACCTGGTCTTTAATTTGTTTTCCTCCAAATTGATTTTTTGAAGTAATTTTTCTCTTTTAAAAGTACGGGGGAGTTTCACTATACTACTTCAGTTAATTCCTTGACATAACAAATGTCTCAGATTTTGAAGATGCGTCTATTTCTTTCTTTCCATACATTCCACAACATAAGAGAAATGGCAATCCAAATTCCTTTGCTAAGGTCCTGAGTATCGAGACTGTGTGTTTCCAAACTCTAACAGTTTCCACAAGATTCATAGAAGAGTTCCAATTGACAGATAGCCAGTCAGCCAAAATATTCCATAGAGACATAACAAAAGGGCATTGAAGAAAAAGGTGGATCAGAGTTTCATCTGCTTCTTTGCATAGAGGGCACCAAAAGGGTCCCACCATACCTCTTTTCATCAAATTGTCTCCAGTAAGAATCCTCTTGTATAATAGAAGCCAGATAAAGAATCTAACTTTAGGCCACAAAGCAGGTTGCCAGAGATCAACAAAAATATCCTTCCAAGGATGTGGTTGAGTACCTATCAAAGTACTATATCCTTCAACTACAGAATAAATCCCTTTCAAGATTTTCCCCAAGCAAGGGTATCAATTTCGGAGAAGTAGGAAGGATTTTGTTTTGAAGGAGAGTTTTAAAAATTGAATTTGGCCCATAGACAAGTTGGTCTGCCACAAAGACGGAGAGATCCACTCAGTCCCCTGAGAAGATGATTGTATATAATGGATCACCTTTCCTTTCCTTTACTTGTGAAGAGTATTCATAATATTTCTAAAATCCGGATACTGCTCAATCAAAGGTGGGTGGCCATCCCACGAATCAGTCCAAAAGTTAGCCTGATCACCTTTCCCAATTTTCCAAAAAATAATAATTTCTTCACCAATTTTGAGGACCAATAGAATTGGAGATCCCTAAGAAGGTAAAGAATGTCGTATCAACTCTTGCGGCAAAGATCATTCCTTCCGCATATTTTCCTCTAATATTGATGGCCCATAGATGATATGGATTTTGCAGCAGTCTCCAATATAACTTTGCAGCTAAAGCCTTATTATTCAGCACACTAGATCTAAAACCCAATCCCCATCTTTCTTTGGCAAACATAATGTTTTCCATTTCACAAGATGCCATTTCCTAACCTGTTGAGTTCCTGTCCATAAGAATTTTTGGCTGATGGAATCCAACTGATGTAAAACTTTCGCAGGAATATTCAAAAGGGAAGAAAAATAGATAGGGATAGCCTGTAAAACAGCTTTAATCAAAGTAATACGTCCCCCAAAAGTTAACCATCTATGAGTCCATTTACTAAATTTCTGAAGAATCTTTGTGGGTAGCCAAGTCCAGTCAGTTAATCTTTTAGAATCCAATGGGATACCCAAGTATTTTAGAGGTAACATTCCCTTTTGAAATCCTAATTTTGCCAAAATATCTTGCTCCAGCCTGGGTGAGCAATGGAAGAAAATGATTTTTGACTTTTGCCTGTTTATATCTTGACTGTGGCCTTTGAAAAGAGCTCCAAGTTGTTGTGGATTTGGTTAGCTTCTTTTAAAGATGTTTCTCCCATAATGGAGGAATCATCTACAAACTGGAGATGAGACAAAGGATCCACCTGTCTAGCCAATTTGATACCCTTCAACTTCTTTTGGGTTCTCGTCCTGGAGAACAATCTGCCAAAATATACAAAGAACTATTATAAAATGAAATGGAGATAAGCAATCTCCCCGCTTATACCTCGAGAAGCAGAGAATCTAGCCATAGGAGATCCATTAACCAAAATAGAATAAGAAACTGAAGAAATACAAGCTTGTATCCACTGAACCCAAAGGGGGGAAAAACCAAACCTCAACAAGATTTCAGTGAGGAGAGACCAATTCACCCTATCATATGCTTTAGACAAATCCAGTCTCAAAAACATAGCTGGTTTTTTGAATTTCCATGGAATGGAGGACTTCCTGAGCCAGAACAATATCATCATAGATTTGTCTATGAGGTACAAATCCCCCTTGTTCCGGAGATATTACTTTATGAATGATGGTCTTCAGCCTTTCAGCTATGACTTTGGTAATTATTTTATAGAGCACGTTGCATAAAGCAATGGGACGATATTCTGCAAGGGTAGAAGCCTCTTCTTTCTTGGGAATCAAAGCAATATAAGTTTGATTGATGACTTTCGACAGTCTTCGCTTGTCTGCATTCTTCCACCACTTCCAAAAGATCATTTTTGATAATGTCCCAAATTCCTGATAGAATTCTATAGGGAATCCATCCGGTCCTGGCGTTTTTCCTTTTTTCATAGCCCATACAATTGTTTGGAGTTCCTTCTCTGAAACCGGTTGCAAAAGAAAATTATTGTCCTCCTCTCTAATCAAGGTTGGAATGATATTAAGCAATTGTTGTTGAGCATTTCCATCCAGATTAGTAGCAGCAAAGATCCCAAAAAAGTACTTGAATTGCTAATTGTTGAATATCTTCCTGCGTATTGGCCTGAGTTCCATCCCCTTTTTCCAAGTAAGCAATGTGATTATGAGAACGGTGAGCTAAGAGAGACTTATGGAAAAAGAAGTGTTTTTATCTCCCTCTTTCAACCATTTAATTCTGGATTTCTGTTTCCAAAAAATTTCTTCTCTTAATTCCCATTCATCAACTCCTACTTATGGGAGATTTCCTTTGTTTGCAACTCTTTAGAGTACCCTTGCATTCTCACTTGATGGCTCACTTCCTGTAAAGATTCTAAGATTTCACGTTTTTTCCCATGAACATTCCCAAAATCAGATTTATTCCACTGCCTCAATTGATTAGTAATATGTTGCATCCTTCTAGTGAAACAAAACATTTTGGTACCATACCTGGTTGACCCTCCTCCCACCATTTCTTAATTAAAGAGGGAAGTTGTTCATCTCTTAACCACATCAATTGGAATCTGAAAGGAGCTTTGAAAGGTTTTGATTTGCCCATTTCCAACAAAACTGGCCAATGGTCAAATCCAGAATTTTCTAAAACACTAACAACCAAAATAATACTTCTCTGAAACTATTCTTCTGAAATTAAAAATCTATCCAACCTTTCCAAGATACAATTCTCTCCCACTCTTTTGTTGGACCATGTCATTAGTCCATTTTGGGTTTGAATATCAACCAGATTCATCTTTTGAATAAAATCCATCATGTTAGCAGAAGAGGCATCAACAGAAGAATTCCCTCTCTGTTTTTTCATGAGAGAATAAGACAGTATTAAAATCTCCCCCTATAATGACAGGTATTCCAAAGTGGGTTGCAACAATATTATAAATAATCTTCCACTGGGCTTTTTTTGCTTCAACTTGAACCGGGGCATAGATGTTCAATAATAAGGCAATCTGCTTATCAGGCCCATATCTAACCACCATATAGAGAACACCTTGATGTCCTCCACTATCTATACACTGAATCATAAGGATCGATCCCGAGATGCATGTCATTCCTCCGTAAAGCTCCTTGTGAGCTTAAAGACATCACTTGTAGTTTTTTCTGAATATTAGGAGTCACAGCTGCCATAAACTCTATAGATGCTTTGGTTTCTGGAGAAATATCATTTGAGGATGATGTTGATTCAATATACGTTTAATTTCACTAATCTTAGAAGGGCTACCTCTTAGCCCCGAACATTCCATGTGATCAACTTCATTGGGGATTTGTTCAAAAATTGTAGCCAAATCCCCTACTTTACCAGTTACAGTTAATTGTTGCCCTATTTTTTCCAAACAAAGTTGATTGGACTTTCTTCCTGCTTTCAAAGTAGAGTCAACTCACAACTTTTTTTGTTTTTCCGTAATGTCCCCTTTTTGGGACATTAATCAAATTAAAATATCGGAGACCTTTAATCCACCCTTCCCATGGATTAAAGGATTAAAATTGGAAAATGTCACTATTCCTTTTATTTTTAAATTAAATAATTAATTCTCCTCTTATGTTTTATTTAAAATATTAAAAAGGGGAAATTAATGTTTTAATTGGAGTGTGACTTTTCAGGAATAAATGCTATTTTAAAAATATCTCTCCCACATAGAGATTTGCGCCAAAAGGAGGGAAACTTGGAGTTTGAAATGCAAAAGCTATATAAGAAGATGATGGCAACCCCTTGGGGGCATGTTGATGTTTTAATTAAAATTTCTTCATGCTTGAAGAGGGATGTATGCCCATGAGATCTCAAACAAAGGTGTTTCTTCAACACCACCTTATTTTGGAGAGTGTGAGCCTTCTTGCAATCATTATTGAGTGAATTTATGCATTGTTTTTCCTCTATAAGCTTTGGCGACTTGGTTTGGGGATTGGCGCATTTATTTGGGGTTCATATCTGCATGATTGTGAAGGGTTTGTGGTGCTTTTATTACTGTTGTCATTGCTGCAATTTATTTTACCATAGCGACTTGGATTGGAGCTTGTTTTATCATATTTTGATGCCATATGAGCTAGATCTAAAATTTGTTGTGTGTTATTAATTATTTCAGAGCAAGGGGCAGTTATTTTGGTGTGTTTGGAGGCTAGAGAAGTGCTGGAAATTATTTATTTAATTTTCCCCAACCCTAACGACTTGGTATCAGATTTCTGGGGTTGTTTTGATGGGGTTTTATTGATCAGAAAATCCAGATTCTTAGTTCATTGGAAAGGCCTTGATTTCTAGTTTATTGTGCATTTTATTTGGTGGCAAAATATGGAATATTGAGTGAGATATTAATTTTTGAAGTTTCAATTGTTCTGGGTGCAATATTAATTAATTAACTACTGTTATAAAATCAGATCTAGAAAAGATTAATTATCTAATTGGTTCTCCCATCTAACCCACCACTTCGGCTTACTCAAACCCCATTTGGGTTGTATTAAAGCCGACATTGAATTATTTAAAGTCAAACTAAGAGGATTTAATCATTCTAGGTCGATTTGAGTTAATTAATTTGCATATTTAAATAATATCCCAAAAGAGGATATTACATTTTCTTGTTGAACTCTTGTGGGGTCTCTCTCCAGAAGGGGTTCCACATCAGGTGGCATCTCTGCAGATGAAGGCCATAAACGTACAACATAATTCTGACCAGTTCCCAATTCTTCCTTTCGATGCTCCTCTAGTGAGTTTGTGTTTCCTTTGGTAACTTTTCAAGTCTCCCGAATGTTCTGAGTGTACCACCAAAGCTTTAGATACTGATTGAGGAAGAGGATTATCCTGACCATGTTGTGGGGTGCAACATCTTGAGTTTCAGAACTTGGGTTTCTCCTCTTCCATATTTGCCTCTGTTTCTTCTTATTGAAGAGCTGCAAATCTATTTGTGTTGTGTTGTTGAGTTTTTCCTGTGTTTTTTTTTAACTGTCTTTCTTTTTGGCGGACAATAAAGTCATCAGAGCTATGTTGTTCCTGATTTTGTTCCTTCATCCGTTGAGAACAATCTTTAACGAGATGACCATATTCATGACAAAATCGACATCTAAATGGGATGTTCTCATAATCAATCTTTTCTTTTCATTCATCGAGAGATGGGGATAAAAATAAACAAAACTACTTGTTTCAACCATCACAATCATAGGGGCAATAACAGAATAAAACAATCAAGCATTGATTTAAAAGAATCAAACCCGCTCGGGGTAACAAATAATACCCTCACAGCCAGCATACAAGCCCAGCAATCATTGGTGGACTTATATGTTGATGTATACAAGTAAACTGTCCATACACAACCGTATAAATCCTCAATGCAAGCAAGAGGAAATTTTTAAAAAAACACCATCTTTTAAAACCAATTATTTCCACTTTAAGGCAATGCAAAAACTGTTTGCAGCACCTGCTTAGAGCTGATAAAAATTCTTATGTTTCAATTAAAGAAATGCAACCCCATTCAACATACTACTTTCCTTCAATTTCAAACAAGTGAATGCGAACACATGGGTAAGAAACCATGCCGATATAAACGAAGATAAAAATGCCTAAAACATGGAGAGAATTGAAACCTAGGTGAGTTGCGAGCTTCTCCTCATGCTCCCCTTTTTGTCGTGCCCTAGCCAAGGAGCTTGTAGATCCCACAAAAATATAGCAAAGGCAAGTAACAATTTGTAATGCTCTAACTAATTATATTCATCCTCTATCAAATTTTCTTAGAATTCTCCCTTGTAATGTCCCTTTTTGGGGGAATTCCGGCAAATAGCTAGGGCTGAATGAGAAATGTCAGAAATTAATTTTTAGATGGCTGTAATCAGACTTCAGAGGGCTGGAAATGATTGAAAATGCACACGGAAACCTACAAGTTTTCCCTTCCTAGGCCAGCAACCTGTTTTGGGAACTCCCACTCACTTTTGGATGCCCTAAACTCACTGAAAATATGCCCAATCAAGCTCAAAAATTCTGATTAATTACCAGCAATCAAAATATGAAGGAAAACTAATTTTTAGTGCCCTAGAATTGAAGATATGAATTTCTATAAACCCTTGTTTGCAAAGTTATTTTAAAAATTCATAACTTTACCTAGGAAGCTCCAAAATTTATGAAACTTGGGATCTTGGGGTTTAAAAATATGAAGAATGCAAATATCAACTCAACTTGCCCAAACATCCACTCAAACATGCCAAATCTGACCTACAAGCAATTCGCCCCTCTTGGAAATAATGAATTAGTGGCTCAAACATGCAAGGAAATGATTGTTTTTACCTTTAATAATTAGTATAAGTCCATCCATGCAAGAAATCATACCATACATCCATCAAAACATATCCAACATGCTCATGATACAAGTCACCTAGGGCTAGATAGAAAGATATCAGCTCCAAATTCCTTGAGATATTCAATAATTCCAAATATCCTTGCTTGAGGGTTTTTGTCCCCAAGACAAGTTCCACTATCAAGGGTTTTCGTCCTTGATGAGAGAGAGGAAAGGTACAACCTTTACCCAAAAGAAATAATAAGATTCAACATATCAATCAAATGGCCAAGCATCCTCCTTTTATAACATAAGGGGTGCTACATCACAACTTATGGCCGACCTTATAATAAGTACCTTTTAATTATCTAATTTGTATTTGGAGCCTACATGCTCAAAATACTTTATATTCTAATTAAATAAGTTCTTCTATTGGAGCATTTGGCTTCCCAATAGGAATACATGATAATAATGAAAATATCTACTTAGAGAATGTTATCCAAGTCTTCCCTTGCTTCTTTCCTTAAACTCATGGGGAGGAAATATGGGTTAAGGTCTTCAATTCCGCTAATCTTTGAAAACGGACATTACATCCTTGCCCGTGAGGGCTTCAAATGAAAACTTAACCATCTAATAAGCATAGATCTCGAGTATATTAATAATGCAATGCCATTTTGACCTGAAACTAGGGCTTCAAAGACTCACGCGGCCTCTCCAAAGTCTACAACTCACCAAGTCTATAGACTATAGGTAAATCTATTTTAGTGGAAAATCATCACAACCTTCATAACAATAAGAACTGCCATAATTTCAGTAATTATGCATCTAGACAACATGGCCCACGATAATGCAGGTCCAAAGCATGTGGGAAGAGTCCTAAAATCCCATGCTCGAGGATTGTGGCCCCATTTGTGATGCAAAATGCTCACAAATCACGCAATAAAATGTGCATCTAGAAAAAGAATTCGTTATTCATACCTAAGTCACAAGGTTCAAGTTCGGGTTCATGTTCGATGAAGATAAAGTTTGGTTCAAGTTTGCCAAGGATAAAGTTTGAGAAGAAAAAATGTCTTCAAGAACAAACAAAAAAAAATCTATCATTTTTATTTTCTGAAAAGTTGCATAAATATGTTGGCAGGACAAATTGGAGAGAGCTTTTTGTCCTCTTTTGTCAGTCAATATACATATATATACACAAATTTATAAAATAATAAAGTTCAAGTTCATGTTTGATAAGAATAAAGTTCAACAAATTTTGAACTTTTTCGATAAAATTCGGCATACCTTATGACATAGGTTCAAACCAATTCTCAAATCCTCTCGGAACAAAAATATATATACAATTTGTAACCTAAAAATATCATTATCACTCGGCGAGATAACCTTTGCTCCGAGTTCTTGGTATATTCCGACTATATCATCAAGTCACAAAGGAACTTTCCTCTCTGCAATGAATAAGGTAGCAAAATTTTTCAAGACCAATGACATGAAAGGAAATATACAAGAGCCTACGTAAACCACAGAAAACGAAAAACCTTTTACCCTTTAAAGCGATCAACTAAATAATGGAAAACCCCATCCAATACAAAAGCATGTGAGTTTAGAAAACAATTGTCATCCCATCATGGGAACTGAGAAATGCATAACACTCATGACATAAACATCAAAAATAGTGGAATGTATTTTTCGCCAACGGTCACGGGGCTAAGCCACTCCTTCCCGGGTATGGGAAGGTTCCCATTATTGAATGTAAGGACTAAATAAATTGTGGGGTGGTCGTTAGGCTGGGGGTCACACAGAATACTTCACTAAACTCGTTAAAAGTTTCTTCCGGTTAAAAAGATAAGATACACAAAGACAAAAGTCAAGATATCCAAAGGCTAATATCTTGTACCAGTATAGCGGGAATAGAAATTATTTCATAACATCCGAAGAAGAGGATGAAATTCATATCTTCATAGGACCAAGCAATCCCTTCCGATTGGGTATTGATAATGATACAAAGTGAAAAGATCTTGAATTGCAAGAGAACAGCCTAGAATTGCCAAATGTCAGGACACGAAGAAGATGAAGTAATTCTTAATGAATTCTCAATTGAAAAATCGACCAAAGTATTTGTTCATGAAGAAGAGGTGTTCACATTTCCTTTCAAAGAAGAAGATTCTCTTGAAGATGTCATCCATGAGGAAGAGAGGCCAATTTGTGATGGACCTTTGGAAGATGTAAAAGAATAATTTGTGCAAAAATGTTGAGAGTTGCGGAAGAAACAGAAGATCCTCAACTCAGCCTTGAACTCCTAATACAAACCGCAGAATTGCAAGATAGGTATGAATCTATTTCTGATTTTTCCGTTGATTCAAAAACTTGTCATCATAAAATTGATCAAGATGAAAAATCTGATATTCCTCTTAAGACAACGGTGGTTGGATGTGATGATGAAAGTGAAGTTTTCTCTTTTCCATTTGAAGAGGAAGATTCTCTCAATGATGAAAAGGTTGAAACAAAGGTATTTGAGTCCTTTGGAGATGAGGCCTCCCATAATGAAGAAGCAAGAAAATTCAATGAGCCTTGAAACAGTGAATGAATTTCTCCAAATTGTTTCCTCAAATTTCAAAATGAATGTGAAGGTGAGCTTTCAACAATTTCGGACGAAAAGAATTCATGCATGAAATCTTTAAAGTTGCAGAAGGTATGGCAGATCCAGAGCTCAATCTTGATATCGTAGATCATGCCATGGTTGTGCAAGACATGTATGAAGCTAATTCGGATTCTTCATTTGGTTCCAAAATGTTTCATAATGCAATTGGACAAAAAGATGGACTCAATGCTTCTCATGATGAATTTGTTAGTAAGCACAAATGCGGAAAGAGAAACACTTGGAGCGTTTAAACTATCCAATCAAAAATCAGCCTTGGGGCAGTAGTGAAATACAAAATAGGAAATCAGCAATGTGGATGAACATGGAAGACAATGTAATGTCCCCTTTTTTCGAATTAATCCAAAATAAAGGATTCCTTAACTAGCAAGGGTTAAGCAATGGAAAATCATTAGTTATATTTCAGTTTTCATTATCCATATCCATGATTTATTTTTGCATTACACATTCTTAGTGGGTTGGCTGGGTTTAGTGCCTTTAATGAGGCGTAATAATAAAATATTAAGAGGTCGGCATTACTATTCCAAGCCTTGGCGCCAAAAGGAAGTTATAAAAGAAGATTAAAGGGTTCATTTGGAGCATCGACTTTGGCGCATTTATCTCATCTTGAGCATTGTGAGCTTAAGGCTCCTAGTTCTTCCACTTGAAGACGAAAACCCTCTTGTGTGGCTTTCCTAGAAGGACGAAAACCCTTCTAGTGGTTGGGTGAAGGACGAAAACCCTTCATCTTGGCTTGGCATTGAAGTATAAGGCAGATTTGAAGAGATATTTATCATTTTCAGATTGTTATTGGCTTCCTACATGTGGAGCAACCTACCTTGGTGTAGGGTTTGAGGGTTTGGTGAACTTATATTTGAAATTTCAGCTTATAAACTGATTTGGAGTAATTTCCTAGGCCGAAATCTGCAATTTCATGATTTTGGGGGTTTCTAGACCCATAATCTATAATTTTCTTGTGGCTGCTCTTTGTTGGACATTTATTAATTTCCAGCAATGTGTTATTTCAGATTTATCATTGTTCTTGGTTCTATTGGATGCATAAAAGATATCTCTAAATTGTGGCAAGTTTATTTGAAGTATATTTGGTGTTTGGCATAGATTTTTGAAGAGTTCAGTTCGCTGATTTCTAATTTTCAGTCTACTGCGATAAAAATCAAATTTGAATAAATTCGTGTTTGTCTACATTCCTTGGTTATTGGTCTAATTCCTTGAAAGGGTCATGTTAGACAATTTGCAATCCAAGACTGATTTTCAAAATAGTAAGAACAACGAATTTTGTGGGCAAAGCTATGAGCATCAAAGTGATCATGGATGCTCACTCCTCCCAGAATGCAGGCATCCATGAAAGCACCTGGCTTTCATAAGCAGGTGAGGAAAGGAGGCTACTTCCTCGAACCAGTCAATGGCTTTGCAAAGCATCATCACCTGATGCTACTCATTCAGGGTTACACCCAAAAAGAGAAGTGCTACAATGAAATCGGATTGTCTCCTACATGTAACATAGGTGATTTCAAGTTGTGTATTTCCCTTCCCTTTTGTGTGTTTGTTTCTTCTTGTGTGTTTTGTTTCCCTTTATGTCAAGTGTTGTTCCTTGCTTGTGGTAGTGTGTTTAAGTGGTGACTCTTTGCCCAACCGATAAAGCTTAATTGTATATCTCTAGCATGACTTTATAGCCCAATGAATAAAGCACTTTGGTCCACGTAGTGTCTTAAGATTCTGAATTCCTGCTTCTCCTATCCTCGTTGTGTTCGATTTAAAACAAGTCCCCAAAAAGAGCCAATTGTCATACAAAATGTGTAGCATGAAAAATTCAAAAAAATTGCCATGACAACCTAAGCCACCTTTAAAAATCTTTCTCTCGGTCAAAGTAAACCTGACCTCCGCCAACTCAATCATTGTGTTTGTAATGTCCTTTTTTCCCACATAACATCGAAAAAGGAGTTATAGGCCATTTCCCTTCGTGGCCTAGAAGAGGAAATTAATAAAAGAAGAAGGCAGCGAACTAAGTAACATTTTAATTAAATAATTATTAAATAATAAAGGGGCGGCTGAAGTAAAAATAAATAAATAACACAGGGTTCGGCCAAACATAAATAAACAAGCTCTTAAAAGGGGCGATTATGTTTGGGAAGAGACACCACCCTTGGGAAGAATAAATAGGGGTGTGAGCCACTCATTTGATGATCGACTTGACTTGTAATCATCTGATTTTGGAGAGAGTACTCTCACAGCCAGCCTATTGGGATGAAAACCCCATTAGAGGTCTCTTGCAAGGGACGAAAACCTCTTGCTTGTGACTTTAAACAATTGAACTTCCTTGAATATTAATATATATATATATTATCTCTGCAAATCTGATTTAGATTGTGCATTTTCAGATTCATATCAATTTATTCTATCCTATTCTGATTTTAATTTCCAGCAGTGTTTATTTACCTTTCCTTGTTCGACTTGGTCTCTAAAATTTAGAGAAATAATCTTTAATATATATTTAGAGCAGTTCGGTGATAAATTTTGGGCTGTTTGGTGAAGATTAAAATCGCTGCAATATAAATTTCAGTCTGATGCAATTTCATTTCCAGAATAGTAATTTTAATTAAATCCCCAAAAGGGTCATTTCAGTGTTACCCTCATAATGGCCAGGAGGGATGTGCTAATATGATTTTCAAGTGTGTTTCATGTGCAGGGGATGTTATTCAAGTTGATTCATGAAGGTATATGTATCCAAGAGAATATGAGCACTCCTAGAGGCCCAAAATGGCGTATTTTAAGGTTTTTGCACCAAGTGAGCACCCTCGGGAAAGTACAACGAAGACTTGAGGCATCCAAAGAGTGTGTGGCAGAGCTATGTAATCATTCCGAGGCAGTTTAGGAAAGTTCTGCAAGAAAAATCAGGTTTAGGAATAAGTTATGTAACACCGGGCTACTTGTAGCATGGTGTAAGGAAACGAAAGAAGTGAAAAAGCTAGTTGGCTTGTTCCGAATGTTTTAGGAGCCTCGGGATGATTTGGAAGGAAATTAGATACTCGTCGAAAGCTGAGAACGTCTACTTCACATCGCAAAGGTTTCAAGATATTCATTGGTGCAGATTTTCAGATATTGGCTCGCCAATGCGGATGAAGACCTCTGATCTCGGTGGAGATTCAACTGAATGTTTTGGGAGTTCCAGGAAGAATTGAGACATGCTTCAAAGGCCAATATGACATATGTGAGGCCCACTTCACACCCAATATGTTGGTTATCATTTTTATCATCATAAACATTGGCCGCAGCCCTTTCACCGGCACACATGCATTGAAAAGGGGGTAAATTTCAAATTGTAGGAATAATTGGCTCCCGAAAATGGTGGGAATGTTCTCATCAGCCCTTTCGGAGTAAAAATCATATAAGGTTTGCCTATGGAACTCCTAGGGAAGCCCTCGGATTAAGAAGACAATCTCGAATGGCTATTTCGGGCAAAGTGTTTTGTGAAGGCGAGGCATCCAAAAATAGCAGTGATCTCAAAATGCGCCACCATGGTGAGAGATTCGCTTTTGAATGTTGTGTCACTTAAAAGCTCACTTGGTGTGTTAGGAAGGTGTTATCCACTCACAGGTTTGTTTGGCCCCCATCCTCATGACGGCCAAACCCTAGCGCACTTATGAAGGGTTGATGTCGCTTTGTCCCTTGCGAAAGGGACATGGGGAGCACAAACGTGCGCCACCATGGAGGAGGGAGATTTTTCGTCACTTACGTTGCAACATGGAGTGTTAGAACATGTTTTCAACCTCACCTTTCAAATCTATCCCCTTCCTCATGATGAGCCTACCTCGTGGTGCATTTTTCAACCCCCATTGTCCCTTGTACCCTTTATCCCTAACCAAATGTGCTAAGGGACATGAGGGGATCTAAGACCCATTTAGTAAGTTTGGCCAACACATTGAGGAGAAATTTTTCGTCACTTAAGACATTCAACCTACTCACTAGGATTGCACTCTCAACTTCAAAACTTGATTGTTTGGTTCCCCTCTCATGATGCCTCCACCCATGGCGCATTTTTCACCCCTTGATGTCTCTTTGTCCCTTACTAAATGTGGAAAGGGACACGGGGTCAGCTGAAACCCATTTAGTAACACTTTTAACCCATGCTCTCATCCCAGTTAACCCGAGTTAAGCAAGGTGAGTTAAGGAGTGGGTTAGCTTGGAGGAGGAGAGTATAAATCTCATACTTAACCATTTTAAATCATTTTTCATGTTTTTCCCTCACTCCATTGCTGTTATGGCTGTCAAAAAAAACCAAACATCCACCATGGCCAAAATGCAAGTTTGCTCATTGCTCCCAAACACCTGCTCCGATCACCCTGATACTTGGACTGTAGCTTCCCTATGTGAACGCCTTTGGAATGAGTGTTTACATGCCATCACTGATGCCCTCATCCATTTTTTACGGTCCCCCAAAGTTTCCAAGCATTGAAAATGTTTCCTCAAATATAAGGAGTTGCAGCGATCCAAATTGCCTCAAAATCGGAGATGGTGATCTACGAAAATTAGCTTTCCAATGAGCATTTGCTTGCCTCATGAATTTGAGTGTGCTTCAAGTTATATATGACTATTTTTTTACATTGTGCCCTATCCAAGGGTGAAAACACAGCCCTGCAAGTACACTTTTCATTTTCACAAAAAACCGGATGAGAAAACCCCTGAAAATTAGAGCAAAACATCCCAGTGTGAAGTAGAATTTTTGAAAACCATTTTTTCTCCGATCCGACACTCCGTGGCCAATGTCTATTTTTAGTAAGCTTCTATTCAAGATAATTACTAAGAATAGTAAGTCCGAAATATGAAGGGATTCAAGCCACTCAGTTCATTCCCCAAGGAGGAACCTTCATCCGTGCTTTGGAGCATCCTTTCTCTCCTCTCTTCATTCTTTCTTCTCTTCTCCCCCCTTTCTAATTTCTCATTATGTAATCAAGACATGTTGTCCTATCTACTTAAGTGACAATGAAATATTTGTAAAATGTAAAAGTACTCTTTCAAACTATAAAAGAGGTACTTAATTTGTTTCTTCTAAGTGTAATTGAAAAGTCACAAGGGGAATAGGAACATAAAGATGAAGAGTTGTATTGTAAAACTATAAATTGGGAGAGCCTCTTCACTTCAAAGGATGGTTATTATTGTTTACTAGCTCTCATACTCTCTCTAGGAACAAGTGATCAAATTTCCTCTATTTCCTTTGCTTATGTTTCCTCTCCATCTCAACTATACTCCATGAGCATGTACTTGTTGAATATTATGCATTGAGACTTTGTGATTTTTGTATTTTGTTCCTTGTTCTATGTGAATGGTGTCTTCTCATTGAATTCATGGATATATTTTGGTTTTGAGACAATAAACTATGTTGTACTATTTATTGTGCAAAACCCCTTTACTATTCTCTTCACACCTCTCCTTCAAACTTTTTCCTCCCTTGTAGAATCTACAAGCACTTTGCCACAGGTGTAGGGAAGTACTCCTGTGTGATCCCCGTCGAAAGACCACCCCCATGTAATTAGAATAGTGTAAATATTTCCTATTTTCAATAAATGGAGCTGCCCCATTCAAGCAAAGGGACTTAGTCCCACACACTGTTGGTGAGAATTCACTAATTTGCACACCCGACAAATTATTTCGCCAACAATGGGTGATATGAGCAACTTTCCATTTTTAGCATATGAGGTCTCATGGCACATTTTCAGCAACATAACAGCAAGGGGAGTGAGCTTTTGTAATATCCCCTTACCAAACGAAGACCTTTCGCCTATTTTTTCAACCCGATGACTAAAGCAAAAATATAAGGGTGACTTAAGTTATATTTAATTATTATAAAGTGCCATTGATAAGAGAAAATATATATAGATAAGATAAGATAAGATAATAATATTAATGTCCAATACATGACCACAAAAGTAGGTCAAAGGGACTGCCGAGTACAAAGCAAACAAAGCCGAGACAACCCAAATGGGTCGGTCAAAGGGCCTGCAGAGTAAAAAGAAAACAAACCAACAAGATGACCCAAACGGGTCACCCGAAATACAATGAAAAGAAAAGAAAGAGAAGCGCAGCAGAGGCTGAGAAACCAAAAAAGAGGAAGAATAGGATGACGGTGTGGAGGGGAGCGGAAGGAGCAAACCACCAACAAAGATCACCTAACACTCGAGGCCGGGTGGGAGTAACTCACAATGCACCGATGACCAGTAGCTGAGACTGTAGAATGCCTAGCACGCCGGTGTCTGGGAGGAAGGCGGCACCTCTCTATATGCCTGGTGGATTGTTGTCTATGTGGAGGGGCCCCGAGACAAGGTTGAGGTGGGGAGCCTCATGTCTGAGAGGAGTCCCGAAATCGACAAATCGAGATGGGAGTCTAGACTCGTGTCCAAGTGCCGCTCGGTACCCCTCACTGGAGAGAGCACTAGGACGAAAGAAGTGATCAGTCTAGTATTCATTCGTCTAGGAGGGGGTGGAGGAGCCTGTCCCGAAGCCTGAGAGCCTCCTAAAGCTAAAGAGCGAGACACCTTTGATCATAGTATCTGAAGAAATCAGACTAAGGAAGCTTGCAAAGCAGGGAATGGAATCTCCCACGAATCTCATAGTAAACAGGACACCGAAAAATGAAGTGTTCTTCAGTTTCAACCTCCTGGAGAGAGCAAAGCAAGCAAGTCCGCTCCGAGCGGTCTAAGTGATGATCGGTCTCCACACGAAGATGATGTGAGCCCACTCTAAACTGACCCAGAGAGATACGAAGGACACTGTAACCAGTGTCGGGAGATGTACATGGGTCTGATAATGACCCCATCACGGATCTCAAGAAAGTGTGTCGCATAGAATGACATCTTCAGACGTAGCCCCCTAGGGGATTGGTCCAGGTGTGCTGAATGAACTGTCTGTAGATATCATCTCAGTTATTCTATGAAGGTCTTGTCTTATAGAGCACTTATAATATTTTATATGACTTAATAATTATTAAATCTAGGATAGAAAAGACCCAAATGTAAATTGTTATTCATCCTAGGTAAAATGTCATCTTGCATTAGAAGGGAAATGGGAACTTAGAAAGGATAAAAGCCCATTTCATTGTGTATTCCCTCTAGGAAAAATGCGACCAGCTTTGGGAGAGAAAATATGTATTAAATGTCTTTTGTATCCTTCCAAGGAAAATGCGACTTGGCCTAGAAAGAAATGGAGGGTGGAAAATGCATATAAAAAGAATCATTGTTGCCGATTGGATGGAAAGAAGGTCATTTTGGGTCTCTTCTTCCTTTATAAGGAGAAGTCGACTTGAGGGGAAGATATTCTATGCTATGATCATTTTGATAATTTCTTATTTGTGTCTTAAGCTTGTAGCTTTTGCATAAATAAATTCTAAGGACGAAAACTCTTAGTCTTTTCCCTCTTGTGGACGAAAAACCACAAGAGAATGTAAGGGATCTCTACTCAGGAGATTCTATTGGGCTTTCACAAATTTCTTTGTTATTCCAGCAGTGTTTTACTAAAGATTTGCATCAGATTTTTGTAAGGAAGATTGCAGCAGTTGGTTTGCTAATATTCCAGGGTGGAGCGAGCCACTTGTTGCAAGGAAGTCATCTCAGATCTGAAAATTGTTACAAACTATTGTACTAATTTTTGAGAATGAAAATAAAGCATCTTCAGAATTTTTGGAGGGTTTTAAGAGGTATTTTCAGTCAAATTTGTATGTAGATTTATGAACTGTGTTTTTCAGTCATTATTTGCCTCTAAAAAACAGGATTTAATGCCTATTTGGGCTGCTAAAAATACAAAGATCAGTTTAGCATAAAAACATAATTATTTGGTTGCTGATTTTGTTGGGTTTTATACATAACCCTAGTCGCATTTATCATACTTTAATTCAGATCTGCAGTGTTTGATTTGATAAATATTTTATTATTTTGCGGTTGTGGTGTTGGATTTGCCTAAAATCCAATTTGGGTCAAAGATGTCCATTTGGGGACATTACACTTTTGGGGAAAATGAAGCTTTAAAACATAAAAATGGTGGAGTGTTTTAATATGAAGTCTTTTTTATCTCACTTGCACACCTTTACTCATGCTTGACTCAAACAAGCTTAACCGGGGTTGAATGGGGGTTGATGTGGAGTTGTGCCCCAAAACTAGGGGACAAAGGGACAAAGGAGACAAGAGGGGCTCCCAAATGCGCTTTGCATCAGATCATGCCGAGTGTTAGCTTGTGGTGCAGTGTGAAGGAGATGCAAGGTGCTGAAAATGGCTTCTGGGGCCACAATTTGGTCCTTGATATGTCTAGGGGCTAAATGGAAGGAACAGGAGCGCATTTCATGTCCCCGTGTCCCTTTTGTTGTTGGTGCAATGTGAGGGGACACTCCATGCTCCAAAATGCACCATGGGTCATTTGCTCATGAGGAGCAAGGAAGTAGTTAAATAGGCATGCAAGATTAACATGTTTCTAGCGGCGAAGTGATTATATGCAAGTTGCAGAGAGAAAGTCCTCATCGAGGAGCGCACTTTTATGTCCCCCATGTCCCTTTGCACCTTGGGGACAATCCAAAGGGGACACAACATGCTCCAAAATGCACCAAGGGGAAGTTCATCATGAGAAAGTGGTCTATTTTTGCATTGTGCTCACCTAACCACTTAAGTCACAAGTTTTAAGTGATAAAAACATAACATGCATAGGGGGAGTGCACTTTTGTGTCCCTCATGTCCCTTTGCACCTTGGGGACAAGTGCAAGGGGACACACAACCTTGAAAAGTGCGCCCAAGCCTTTAAGTGATGTTGACATCATCATCCCAACACGAAATTAGAACACGCAGCTTGCCTTTTCTACCCCAAGAGCAAAAATGGAGTTCAAAGGTGAAATCTTATATGATTTTGATTCCAAAGCATCCACTGAGTTCATTCCCCACCATTTTCAAGACTTGATTCAGCCTGCAATTTGAGTTTTGGCACCATTCACCCTTTTAGCACGAAGGAGCAACAACAGTGACTTGAGCTATCACAAGAGATTTTGAAGTCTTGGACCAAAATTGATGTGTCCATCATGTGGAGGATTCCAAGAGCTTTCCATTGCCTATTTGTTTATAGCGCCCAACTCCTCCCGGAACTCCCAGAATCATCAAAACAAGTTGACTTTCTTTGTTGGAGCCTTCGTTCCATGTGCCCAAAATGACCCAGTTTTGCTTAACTTGTCTAATATCAATTTATCTCCACAAATTTTCCCTAAACTACCTCGATAACATCACTCCTCTCCCGCACAACTTCAAGATGGCTCGAGTATTACCTGTCAACTTTCGAAGGATGTCCTTATGTTGCAATATGGCTAAAAATAGCCAATTTAGTGCTTTGGAGAACATTATTCCACCTCGAAACTTAGTCTAATTATGAAACCATCTTGGATCTATTCCCCTGCACATGAAACACACTTGAAAACCATGTTAGCACTTTCCTCTCAGCTAGGATGAGGGTGACACAGACCTGGAGGGCTGCGTGAGCTGATGGGTTGGCTAGAGGAAGGGTTCACAATGACTGGAAGATAGGTTTTCAAATGGTGGGCTTCACGGCCAAAATTTTCAATTTTACACGCTAGACATTTAGCATGACAACAGGTTATTAGTCGGGAAGGGAAGGGGCCACGAAAAGGGGATTTCTAGAAGCACCCTAAAAATCCTAGAAACGATTTTTGAATAGGAAAGTATCAGGCGACAAGCGAACAAGAGATGAATACACATCCCTATGAACTGTTTTTAAAACATGAGAGGAGACACAAGCATACTAGAAAGCGAACTCAAGAATCTGAAGAAATTCTTTTATTTGAAAAGGTGCACTCTTTAAGCGAGAGAGTGTACAAAGAGCATTTACCCAAGTACTAAAACCAAAATTATAGATAATCGGAAATTAATTGTTTTATGCAACTTGTTAACACTAACAGCAAGAACTTCACCACACATTGGAATTGTATGCCAAAATGAATGTTTGGGTATAAATAGTATATCTCAGTACACCAGCACAGTGACATTGCCTGAAGCCATATGGAAACCAATAACAGTTACATGAAGATGAAACAATGGGTATGCATATTGGGAACACTGCAGTGAACTTTACAAGAATAATACTAGACAAGCCATCTCGGCTCAATTCAACTATGTTTGAGAACTGTTTTATAAAAAATGTGTTGAATAATGTCCAAGCTCAGAATTGCAAGGATCCAAAAGTATTATAAAATTTTGCTGAAACAGCATTTCTAATATCAAAAATAAAATTTGAGTGAACAGCTGCACTCTTTAAATTCCTAGCTGGCAACCTGTAATGAACCAATGCACCCAAGCATATATATATAAAGGTACCTTGGAATCTTCATTATATTTCTTTCCTTTGTATATATTCATTGGACACTGCAAAGCCAAATCTTCTGATATGATCCCAGTGCCATTAGTTTGTATCAGAGGTTCCCCATTAACGTCTCAAACTTCTTTCTTTTCGTCATCCTGTCATTGTAACCAAGAACATGTAACAAAAGAAAGACTCATAAATTCATAATACATTGCATAAAAATTTACATAAACACAACCCAGAAATCACTGTGAAAAGGAAAGAGATGTATCTCAAATGGTGCATACCATACAAGCTATGTCTTGAATATGTTTAATCTCTACATTTAAGAGATCACCTTTAAAGCAAATAGTATTTGAAAGAATTAATGAAAACCTGGAAAGCCAAATAAGTTTAAAATTAGTCTATGAATCATTGCAACTTCATAAACTGACTTAGATGGAAAAAAATACTCACATAATGTTGAGCCACATGACAAAAACACACAGATGTACCAACTTACCGTGCCATGTATTTCTTCAAACTTGGCACAGTATGTGCATGCATAAACATGCTTCATGCTTCATGTATGGATTTGTTAAACAAAATGTAGGAATTATTTTTATCTGACTTTGCAAACGACTTAGTACAAACCAAGTAATATTTAACTGATGATTGCATGGGATTTTTCTTGTTCTCCTTTCCATTATCCTTGAAAACTGACATCCACAAAAAAAAGGTATCTTTAGTTAAAACGATATAGAACTCTAAAGAAGTCAACCGCAAAACAACATTTCTAGTTTCCTTATTCTCTTATAAGGCTCCTCCCTCTTGAGGTTTTCTGTTCAGCATATCTTGACTCTGAAGTATACCAGGAACTATTAGAAATCAGTCACTTTTAATTTTTCAACGGGGATGAGGGCAGTGTAAATTGGAAAGCACGCGCATAATTTGAACAGAGAAGAAGACTTCAGCTTTAGGCAGTCTTGCACGCCTATTATAAACAAATTAAGGAAAAGATCCCTGCCTCGAGAGTAATTAGTCAATAGATTATTGTTAAATCCCCTTTTCAGGGACTTTATTTATGTTATGATTTGGGTAGGAGATCATGTTTATGTAATTGTCGTGGGAGGCATTGAGAACAATGCTATTGGTCCATTGTTGTTTAAGCATTTGATGTTGATATTATTCAGGCATTGTACTTTGATTGATTACGGTTATGAGACATCAATATGATTATAAAGCTGTTACCATTATCCACTTTAGTTCTGATACGATATTATTACATGATTCAATTGTTATAACTATTTCAGGTCTTTATATGGTACTATTGATTATTGATATATCATCACCGGACATATGACATTGATCTTTTGTCGGCTGTGCATTTGTATGCAGGTACAGGCAGATTATGAGTCGTGATATATGGATGGGGTACACCTCGGAAGTAAGCTATATCACTAATTGGCATACTTCCACAATGGACGTTTTGTCATATATTTTTCATTATATGTGTTGGATTACCTTGTGCTTAAGCAATGGCTCTAGCTTGTTGTACATGTTTCAGCTATATATATGTTTATCAGCTTGATTGTGTTTTGCCATTGCATGTGTGTCATACTTTACTGTTATGAGTTGTGGCATGGACTGCTGGCTTACCAGGCTTTTTTGTTGCCTTGACAATAGTTTACTAATGCAGATAGACGAAGGCTATTGCAATAATAAATTCTATCATTGTGATCAATTGGTTTGATCCTTGCCTTTGGTTTTCAATTTATGGCTTGGAGATTTATACGTTCAAATTTGGTATTGACTTTCACTGTGGTATTGGACTCGTTTATACTTTGAATGTGATCTCTTTACAATAGTGATTATCATTGTTTAGAGTGTCAAATGACTTGGTTTGCCTTCACAAAAATGGTATAGTCATGTTTTGATTGGTTCAAAGACGTTAGTCTTTGGTTTATAAATACATTTCTTAGACTTGAAACCTAACCTACACCTACAGAACTAACCTAATGTCTAAACATTATAAAAAGGACCTTTGGGGTTGTGAAGTTATAACATTATTGTTATTGCTAGGTCTAGACAACTCATTGCATAAACCTTCGAGTGATGTTTTTCCGCAAGTCATAGACTTAGCTGTGGAAAACATTGTTCGCAAATGATACCTGTGAAATATTAAAGGGGCTTTGTTTTGAATTAACATTGCATTTGAATATGAGAAGCTTCTTGAGGAAGCTATCGAGCATTGAAAATCCACACAAGACCATGCTTAAATTGCAGTTGAGGGATGAGTCGGGGTTCAATGGAAAAAGCTATATTTTGACTTGCACAATAATGATTTACTCGTGAAAATAGATTCTTGATGAGTTTTGCACGGAGATTGCATAGAACAATTAGAAATGATTACAGACTATCATGCAGTCCAAGCTAAAGTTCACATAGTCTTTTCATTGTAGTATTCTACATGGAATTATAATTGGGCATGCAAGTTTATAGTGTATCTATTTTTTAATTACGGTTTCAACCAATTCTTGTGCTATCATGCAATTTGAGCTACACTTAACATGCTCTTTTCATCACAGTATTTTGCATGGAACTATAACCAGGCAAGCAAATTTTTAGCAATGTTCCACAAGGACATGTCCCCTCCAAATTTTGACATTTCTAGCGATGGGGACATCTGGGAAATGTCCCCCAAATGTAACACCACCGCAACCAAGAATCAGAGGACATACCTAGGATGTTTCCCTAAAGTGGGGACATTTCTGTCAAAGAGGGGACATTTAGGGGAATTTGAGACATCCTCAAAACCTCAAGGAAACTTGCCCAAGTCCCTCGACAATCCTGGAAACTTGCAACTGTCCCCTATGCGAAAAACACCAAAAATGTGATTTTTTTAAAACAAAAAACAGATTTTTTTGGATGTTTGTGCCACCAACCCTAATCCTGATAGTTAATGGGCCCCCACCCACACTTTAAGCACTCAAAAAAACCATAAATGAATCTCACACCCTCGTTCCAAATCAGTATCAATGCATGAAAACATTGGGCAAGGTTGCAAATGCAAAAGTGAAAGCATGGGTGAGAGCACGCAAGGTTGCAAGAGTGATAGGTTGAGAGCATCAACAAGAGAGAGAAAAACAACAACAGAAAAGCAAGTGTCAAGTTTTATTGATCAACCATTCAAGTTTCAACACATTCATCAACCGTTCAAGTTTGGGGATGATTTCTGATTAGAGGCATTGGGCCATTGGCCAATTGTATTTGAAATTTGGATGTAATCATCATTTTGAATATAAATTATGATATAAATATTAATATATTGATATTCGGCATTTTCATTGTTCAATGCAATGTGTTTAGTATTTCAAAGTTTCATTTGTTATTCCTTATACATTTTTTTATAACTAATTTTTCAAGTACTATATATATATATATATATATATATATGCACCACTGTCCCCAAACCTAGCCCCTTGGTTCCCCCTGCTCCGAGACTCCGTGGAACTATGGTTTTTAGTGCATTTGCTTTTGCATTACCGTTTCAAGCTATTCTTGGGCTCAAACTAGAGACATATCTTTAGTTTTTGCAGCCATTATTAGAAGCCTTCTGCAATAAAAATGGACAAGAAAATTTTAACTAGATATGTTCATGGAATTGTGGAAAACGAAGAAGAAAGAAGGGTGAAAGCCTTGATTACAGCTTGAGGTATGAGGTTGATTATGGTCCCAAGAATTCATTGCATCATCCTTGTAGTATGTTATGGCAATGTTTTTATAGTTATGGGAAGATGAAGGGCACCAAATGGAAGGGAGATCCTTTCTCCTTACTTCAAAAGCTTTTATGTATGGTGACCCTTGTCAATGGCATCATCATGCCTTGCACGAAGAAAATAGTACAGCAGCCCATTCTATTGAGAGAACATGAGGTATGTGATATATTTTTTGTGATTGAGTTTGCTAGAGATGAGGTTGTTCTTGGGATACAATGGTTGCAATCATTGGGGAAGTTTACCATTAAACACCCTGATAAGGAACTGAAATTCCGTGGTGAAAATAAAAAATCAGAATTCAAGGCATGAGGGAAAGGGTGAAATCTGAAGCGAACTTTGAGGAACCACCTTGTGGGATGCCCTCTCACACAACAGCTGATTGGAAAGAAGTTATTACAGCTGAAGATATCAAAAATCAGTTTGCTAATTATGACGTGAAAGGACTGAATTGGGTTGCACATGCAAGGAAAATAGTCACTAGCCATCTTGGGAGCAGAGAAAAAGATTACAGCAGCATGCGGGGCAGCAGAAGTAAACCTTGGGGATGCCACCCTTGGGGGAGAATTTGTGACATGATCATGAGACATGATGAAGAGGCTGAAAAAGTGTTGTTCAACACTCATGTTTTTTCTAATGTGTTTGCTATGTGCGCAGAATCAAGAGCAAGGAAGAAGAAGGTGGCCAATATTTTGATTTGGCCAATACGCAGCAGGAGCATGAGCTTAGATGGTCAAGTGATCTCCCATTTGACCGGTACCGGAGCGAGACTTTGGGAGTGCTACATCATGTCCTCTTTCTTGGACATGGCACTTGGACACATGAGCTTGTATTTGCTTGAGGGCAGACCCTTAGTTCACCCTCCCCATGGACTAAAGGGAAATTCTTGGGGTTTTCTTATTTTATTATTTAATTAAGGTTTCCCAAATAGTGATTTTTATCATTTACACATATAAGGCAATTTTAATTATTTAATAGAATATAATTGGAGCGGAATGTATTTTAATTAATTATTTACCCAAGTGATTTAATCACTCTTGCAAGTGGGTGAATTAATTAATTAATTCTTTATGTAATGATGAAGTTGTAATGTCGGCTAATGATAAAATAGACAAAAGCTTTTAAGCAAGTCAAGCCAACATAAAAGTAATTTTAAATTGTAATCTCCCTCCCAAAGTGGGTCGCCCCATTTGGGAAGGCTATATGAGCATTAGCGAGGCTCTAGTCTTAGGTATGCTGATTAATATATTTGATATTTCTTCATGCTTGAAGAAAGGGATGGATGCCCATTGATGTTGCTGCTGATTGAAGACTTTGTGTTGTTGTTTGGGGTTTTGAATGCCCTAGTTTTCTGCTGTTTGAAGGAGAGTTCATTTTGTATCTGAAAATTGAAGAAAATCAAGTGATAAATATCATATTTGAGTTGTCTTGTGCAAGTGTAAGGGTTTCCAAGTGGAGCGAACCCCCTTGGAGTGTTTTTGCATGCATAATCAGCCCTAATTGTGTTGGGCGAAATACCGAGGGCATACAAGTTTCAGCTGTGATTGGCATTTATTAAATTCAGAATTTCATATTTTTCAAGTCTGATTGGTTGACAACACTTTATAATTCCATATTGGCTTGCACAATTAATTTTGTGGTTTTTGAAGGGGTTTAGAGCAAAGCACTTCCACTTCTACCCATTCGTTGGCCTAGGGCAGTGAACACAATTTCCAGTTTGCTGTCATAAATTTCCAGCTTGCAAAAATCAAGGGTTTTGATAAATAATCGTTGAATCTTGATATGTCCTATTTGGGGACATTACAGTGGTATCGAGCAACAATCTTTGCACCTGTGGAGTTTGATGTATGCAGGAGAAAGAAAGTTCTTGTGGAGAGAGAAGAAGATGGATGATCAAGGGTTTACTTCAGACCAAGTAAAGTGCTTGCAAGACTTGTTCAAGCAAAGTCATGAGGAATTTCAGCACACTCTGAGTGCACAATTGGAATCCATGTTGAAGGCCACCTTGGATCCTAGCAAGGGTCATCATTCCACGGGAGAAGGAAGCTCGAATGGCCATGAGAGAGTTTTCACCAACCTATAATGTCCCCCTTTTTTAGAGACATTACTACCTAATCGATTCACTCTTTTTATTAGCATTGTAACCCCTTGGTGTGTCTAGCGCAACAAGTGGGAAGTTCTAGGTAGTTTAGAATGTGCACATAGGTTAGTTATTTCTTAATATTAAATTAAGAAATTAAATAAAGTGCACATGGGTCTAGTGTTTCTAATTAAATGTTATGTTTTCCCTCCAAAAGGGAAATTCAAATTTGTAACTCCTCTATAAAAGGAGATTGATGGA
This sequence comes from Taxus wallichiana var. yunnanensis, assembly GCA_018340775.1. Lineage (NCBI taxonomy): Eukaryota > Viridiplantae > Streptophyta > Pinopsida > Cupressales > Taxaceae > Taxus > Taxus wallichiana. The sequence goes on from CM031234.1 coordinate 330,392,538, forward strand.
CCATTATTAGGGATATGGTATGATGAAATTAAATTGAAACTCCATGCTTGGAGTTGGGATGCATGCCCACCCCTAATATTCTCTCTCTCTCTCTCTCTCTCTCTCTCTCTCTCTCTCTCTCTCTCTCTCTCTCTCTTGCGTGGGAGGTTATTGTGCTGGTTTGATATTCAATTGAAGTATTTTTCATGTCCTTTGCAAATCGACTTGTGTAGTGTGTGATTATTCCAGCTTTGGCGACTTCTTTAGGGTGTTTTTAGACTGATTTGAATGCACTTTCCATGTGAATCTTTTAGCTGGCTGTGTGATCTCATTTCCTGACTACAGTGATTACCTTGGGTAATCATTTGAGTATTTTAATGCTGGTTTTGAATACTCTAGTGTGCAGCGACTTCTTTGGCTAAATCTATGAATATTCTAATGCATGTTTGGAAGCCTATTTGCCAGCAAATTGATTGACTTTGATTTATTAGCTACAGCGACTTTACTTGGAGTGATATGATGTTGTTTTGAAGGATATTTGATGAATGAGCTCACTCTGCCCTAAGTCGACTTGATATCTATATTGTTTTACTGGAATATTGTTGCAGTAAAGACCCTCATATTAGCAAAAGTTGCTCTCTAATCCATGATGGTTGTAGCGACCTGTTAGAAATGAGTTTGTGGATAATGTTTGGCAAAGGGGGAACTGATTTTTATTCCATTTAATCTGCTATCCCTTCCTGGACTCCAGCGACTTATTTTAAATGTATTTGAATGCATTTTTGGAGGTCTAAGATAACCAGCGATTGCATAGTTGCTTTAATAACTGGTTCGTGGCACTTTTGGAATAGTTCGACTATCTTGTGCATGATAATATACACCTGTTGCAGCGATCTCTTTCAGGGCAAATCAATGAAAGTATTTGATGTCATTGTAGCCTGATTTTGGTGTGAATTAAGTTGTTGTTTTTCTCCTTGGTCAGCAACCTCATTTGGTGGTAAATACTGAGTGATATTGGTGCATGTTTGAACCTTATTTGATCAACAACCTGTGTGGCTTTATTGACTGGTAATGGCGACTTGTTTCTAGCTGTTCTTTTATGTGTTTAGGCCATTTGGGACAACGATCTGGGTAAAGTTGTTTGGGGGTATAATATTGATTACCTTTGATAGTAAAATACATGCTCTTGTCACCTTCTAAGTCTGCCATACCTCCTGCAATCAGCGACTTCATTAGGAGACTCAGAATTGGGTGAAAGCATACTAACTTGATGGTTTATATTCGATATATTGGCAGCAATCCTTGTGGCTTATATTCCAGTTTTGGCAATTAGATTTGGCATGCTTCCTTGCATATGTAACTGTGGTCCACAGCTGAAGTAAATCAATTTGGAGTAGCAGGTGATTGGGGTCATTTAAGGCAGCGAACTGGGTAAGGGTATTTCATATAATTTGATATACTTATTTGGTTGATAATCAGGATTTTTGTGGCGAACCATTCAAGAAGTTTAGGTCTGATTTCCGGGTCCCTTTAGACTCAGCTGAGAATTAGTTATTTGAGTTATTTGATAGAGGCCATTAAACCCCTACCTTTGGGTTTATTGAGTCATCTAATTGAATGTTTTAAGTAGTTTTTGACTGAGTTTTGCTATGTGCATTTGATTTGAGTGTTGGAGAGTTGGTTGTTTGAATAATTTATATTGATCCCCAAAGTTCTTCAAAGCTACCTTTCTGCAGAAAGAACCGATGGAGGAGGTAGAGACACCAAGGGATAATCCAGTTGATATGCGGAAAAAGCATTAGGCATGCAGCCCCGTAGAGATTCACAACCGTAGTGGGGTGAGATTTTTATTTTGATGGTACTAATAAACTTTCCGTGAGATCATGGTTGCTAGAATTGGAGGCATACTTGCTATCAAACCCCATGTATGTGGAGGATGCCCTCAAATTCATCCCTTATCATTTGGAAGGGATAGCAAAGGATTGGTGGTATCATTTGATAAAGACCCAAGGGGAAGAATCTGTCTGCTTCTTTGATGACTTCAGCCAAAGGTTCATGGAGAGGTTCGATGTACCGGAGGGCAAAAGTGAGCAAGTGGTAGAGGAGGAAATCAAGGAGCTTGAGCCCGAGAAGGAAGAGAACTCCAATCCGCAAGTTGATGATGAGAGTTTGGTGGTGAAGGCCCAAATTCCAAATGATGAGGACTACTTTCAGCTTGCTGCCTTGTCGGAACAGCAGTACATGAGGAGATACATGAGAAGCAAGATGGTGAAAAGAAAGGGGATAACAATCAGCTTGTTGGTCCTAACATAACAGCAGCTATTGATGGAAATAAGAGTCATCATTCTCCTCTTTGGTGGCCATGTGAACAGCTGCAAGTTCATCATAATTGCTTCTTTTTCCCATACTTCCTTTGGTTCTATCATGGAACCATGGGTTAGCAATTCATAAAGAAAAAAATCAAAATTCCAATCAAGCTTATGTTGCCTTAAACATGTCATGCTAGAATTTTCCTTCTTCAAATTTCTTCCCTTCCATAAACAACGAGAAAAATCAAAACTATTACCTTCACCCTTTTTGTGTCTCATGAGATAGCCCGGATGATCAACCAATGGAGCATCATGAACAGCCCTCAAGATCCTGTTCTTCACCCTTGATTTGGGAACCAAATAGACTCTAATCTTGTGGAGAATGATCCTATCCATAGTTTTGTACCTTTCATCCACAATTTCTTCCTCCAAAACAACATTACCAAACTTATACTCTTGAAAAAGAACCTTCTTACCCTTGTCCTAGAAGCTTATTTCCATGCTTTGATAATCAAAAGTGAGTCCTCCCAATGAATGCAACCATTGGACTCCAAGCATAATGTTCATATCAGCTATGCTAATTAAATAGAAATCAGCACATACCTCATATTGTTCGATGTGATATGGAGTTGGAAATACTTCTTTGAGAATGACATAAAGTAACCATCCGTTATCTTCACTGTGTATCCCTTGTAATCTTCAACCTTCAATCCCAATTTTGCCACCAAGAACTCATTAATGGAATCATGAGTGACTTCACCATTAATCAAACCCATGGCTCCTTGTCCTTGGAGGGTAGAGTCCTTCACAACTTTGTTAGAATTCATAAAAGTTTCAAAACAACCTTCCATCAAATTTCTAACCATATGCATAGGGAAAGAATATCAAAGACTTCCTCTTTCTTACAATAAAAGAGATCAATCAAGAACCCAACTCTTTATGCCCACATAACCTTGCAAAGAGAGGTCTAAATGCCATATGTTATCCCACAAGTTCTTCACATCATTACCAAAACATGACACGTGATCCTTAACAAATTTCCAATAATGACACAAGTATGGCAGCGATATAAAAGGAGATAAAATGTCATTTCCATCATACCTTGGGCTGCCATAAAAAACCACTTCATTGCTTGGAAGATGCAAAGTGAGTCCTTGGCAAAGAGTCTTCCCCAACCTTGTTCCTCATTCGCATAGTTACGATCACCCAAGCATGAAAATGATAAATAATGATGCAATAGACTCTTGTCATAATCCAATGAAACATCATATGGCTTATTATACGCTACTGTTCTGAAATTTCCAGCGATCTGAAAGTGATTGCAGTCATCCGGAAAAACACCCTCTTCAACCACATGACCCTCAACAAGGTCACCCAAAAGTCTTGGTCCATGGACCCTATGCAAATCTGATGTACTGTCACCTGTATCATCATGAAGGCTTCCTATTTGTCGTGATGTGCTTCGAGCATCACATTTGCCCTAAGGTCATCCCTTTCAACAATTTTATCATGACCATAAATCTGTTATAGCATGGTAGGAAGTAACAAATCTGAATCATGTTCATACATCCGATCATTCTTTGATTATTATGCTTCACCCTTCAACCTCTCTTCACCATCTTGCAAATCAAATTTTTCTTCTTTATCTTCCTGTAACATGTCCTCATTAGAAATCATAGAATCATCATGAAATATCAAAGGATTTATACCTTCCAACTTGTGCTTCATGATCTCCCCTTCCTCTCTAGGCTTATGCACCAAACCTTTATCCTTGGGCTCCTTATTAATTGTTGTTCTAAACAGACCAGCAAGTTTATTAGTACCTTGTCCTCTCCATAAACGAGTTCCACCTATCCGTTTCACTTCCCAACTTGTTCACCATCCTCCCTTCCAATCCTGAATTAAATACATGCTGAAATATTATCAGTATTAGCCAAACAAGGATCAATACTTACCTTAACATGTTGATCTTCCGAAACAATAATAGGAGAGAGGGTTGAATCTTCATTCTTCATAGCTCCATTTCCTCCAAGGTGTAGATCTTGTGTTGTATGCCCATGGATCTCCATCTCTTTCCTAGCCTTAGGAAAATAAGCATGCCTTTCCTCTCCTATCAAACTTGGGAATTTGGTTCCCTCTTCAACAAGCTTCGTAGTTTCTCCTTGCTTTGCCCACAAGACGGGGCTCTTTTCCTCTAGGGTTGGGATATTTTTCCCATTACCCTTGTGCAAGGCTCGGGGCTTGGACCAAGTTCCAATGCCCACTCTTATCTTTTCTCCATTCCACAAACTTGGAAAAGGTTAAGGCATCACGAATAGCCTTCGGAAGGGCTTGGTACTCCTCAAATTTAGTTGTAACCTTGTTGACCTTTGAAACCCTAGGCTCTTCCTTGAATGTCCTTCCTCTTTGTAGGTTTTACATGGTGGAAGCAAGAGAGTCCAAGGTGTCTGCTAGTCTTTCTTGTATCTTCATCAATCTATCCATCTTTTCTTCCCACAAGAAACCCTCGGGCCTGTGAAGATCCAAGCTCTGATACCACTGTAATATCCCTTTCAAGGGCTGAAACTGAAAAGTAGGGAATTAGCACAAACCCAAATATTATCAAATCTGATTTCTAAACCAACAAACTGAAAATAAAACCCAGATTTGAACAGCGATCAGATTTTTAGGACAGCGGGAAAAATTGAGTAAAAACACTTGAAACTCTTCAAACAACTTTGCCAAAATAGATATATGTATTTTAGGCATCCAACAAACCAATAATCAATGAGAAATCTGATCCAAAACACTGCTGGAAATTAATTAAAAACCAGCGAAGTACAGCTGCAATAAAATTATGAAATAAGGGTTTAGAAACCCCAAACTCCACATGTAAATATTGATTCCAGCCTTATAAATAATAAGGAAGCCAAATATGAATTCAAATCTGATTGTCGTACCCTAGATGACACCAAATACCCTCAAACCCTAGTCACTCCAACTAGGAATGGCTCTAAAATGCATGCAAATGTTTGTAGATGACTTCTTTGATCCTCCAATGCCCAAATCTGCAAAAGGGTATTCAATAAGTCTTCAATTCTACCAAGGATGGAGGGTTTTGTCCTCCAACCGCCACGAGAAGGGTCTCCGTCCTTCTTGGAAGATGCCACACACTTGGATTTTCACCCAATAGTAGAATAACAATGAGCAAATAGCCCACAAGTTCAAATAGAGAAAAAGCTCCAAAGATGATTCCTCCAAATGAAGTCCTAAGTCTCCATTTAGAACCTCCTCTTAGCGCCAATGCCCAAAAAGGAAAGGCCGACCCATATAAAGCATGATTAATCTTTCAACTCGGCTTTTAAAATGCACAAAACCCAGCCAACCCCTTATAATGTGAATTTACAAAGATAAAGAATAAATATGAATGAAGAAAACTGAAATATGATCCACGATTTTCCCTTGTTCATCCATTGCTTGCCTTCGGAAAGAGGAAAGGCAAGGAATCCTTTATTTTGGATTAATTCGGAAAAAGGAGTATTACACCATTTCATCTTCCATCTCAATTATTACGCCTTTACGCCTATGTAACATTATGTATGCATATCGAGATAGATGGTAAGCATAACATACCAAAGCATAAACATAGCCACGGAAGGGAAAAGCATACATCCTCAACAAAAAGATGCCATGTACAAAATGCACATATTTAAAATCTTTTATATTCAATGTAATGTCCCTTTCCAAATGCTCAAAGGCCTAGTTGGCCTATTCCACCCTTTTTCCTTGTTTATTCCCTTGGGAACTAGGGCATGGGAGATGTAAAGGGAATATTTGGACCCTTATATGCATTAACGTTATAATTTTATGTTGAGATGTTTTTTTAATGCACTTTATATTATAATTTCACTTTGAGGTGCTTTAAGTCATGGCTTATGACTAAAGTGAAATATTAATTATTATTTTATAAAGTGGCGTTGGAAAAAGTGGAGGATTAGGGTTTCAAAGGAGTTATAAGGATGACTTGAGGATTAAAATAAAAGTTATGTTCATTTGTTATTTTCTCTAAAAAAGTTTGGTGAGCTGTGTGTTCATTTCTCTTGCTCAAGGAGTGAAATCCCTTGGGATCCCTGGTTTCGGTGCAAAGGAGACTTTGGACCCTAGCTGGAAGGGCTATTTCGGTGAGAGGATTCATCCTCAATCCCTAGTAGTTGTATTTACAGGTGTTGAAGACCATTTCCTGCATACTGGAGTTTATTTGTGAAGGCAACGTGGGCATTTCAAGAAAAATCATGGTTGTCTAATATCCATCTATTGTTGGGCACTGCTACTTCAGAAGTATTAATGCAGTTTTAAACAGAAAATCATACTATTATTATTGTTGTACAAACAGTCATTCTCAGTTGTTGCAAGTATAATATTTTCTGAATTTTATATATGTCGTATGGAGTTGTTCTAAGTATTCATATTCAGTTTTATATTCGATAATTCATTGCAAAGGACTGATTTTTCTGCTGTACAACTCAGCCATACTCAGTTGTTCAAAGGAATAATAATTTCTGAGTTTAATATCGAATGCATGCCAACACCGTGATCACTACACTCAGAAATATATTACCAACAGCAGTTGTATCATTTAAGAGGTCTGAAATTATTAATCTGAACACTATATATTGGAATGTTTGCTTCAGCTGGATGTATGGTAAATGTTTGTTAAAATGTCTTTGCCTTATTCCTTGTTTTTCTAACTACTTATGAGAGTGTCAATGACATTTCCATATCCAATAGAATGATTGCCAACTGTTTGTGAAATGACACTATGCAATCTTTGAATATTTTCATGATTATGTGATGGATTTATGATCATTGTCAACTATTTCTAAACATTGCATGCAAACTGTTTGACAAAATGCCTACAAGTTAAAAGTCAGGAATTTTTGCAAGTTTGGAACAATATCTCCTAGTTGGGGATATTTCATTCTAGTTTTGTTATCTTTCCTACATGACTCCTTTTGACATTGTTGAATAACTATTTAATATTACTTCTAACAATCTAGAGTGATGTCCCTCATATACTCGTGGGATCCAAATCATATAGATCGCATTGCGTTAACCATTGGCAAGTTATTATAATGAAACCATTGGCAAGATATTATGATGAAAGGAAAAGAAGGTGCCATCACTTTCTAACAATGTGTAGACATTATCTATATGTATTCTTTGCTACGGTTCTTCTAAAGAAGATACTTTAATATATGTTAGGATTCGTTGGATGTGGACATTTCTATGAAAAAGGCATCCTCAAAGAGCAAGGTAAAGTGGGCAAGATAATCAAGAAAGAATCAATTGTGATTACTACCTATAAGTCAATTCATGAGGAAAAGAGAGGGCCGTTTCAATGAAATTCCAGTGCAATTTTGATCACGTCTTTGAACACCTTACAAGAACTAAATGACATGCAAAAACACATTAAACTTACAAGACAGCATTCAAGCTCTAAATTTGATTCCCTTTTAAAAGAAACAGTTTTTAAAAAATAAATAGTATAAGTTGATGATAAAACATTATAACAATCGTAGCGCTAAGTAGGAGATGCCAAAAAAATGTAGTAAGAATAAATAATAAACACTGCATTTCTTTTGCAAAAACATTTTAGCAACTCCCTACCAAAAAATTGGTAATGCCGCAAGCCCACAAAAATGCCTTCTTTGGCCATTTTCTGAAATTGTTTTATTTGTTCCTCATTTGGTTTGGATGGTCCATCTTGTATTTTTCCATTTGACTCTAGTTGTCCTGAAACCAGTCCTTCGGCAAAGTGTACTTCCAAAACATTTGAATCACCCACAACTCTTCGCAAATGATTTGTTTTCTCTGTGCAAAATGGGCCCTGCATAACATATTTACAAGAAACAAAAGCAATGTAGCAGTTTAATCCATAGTAAAAAGAGGAATTCACTGGTTGCAAAATCTTGGAGATATTTTGTTTGTCTACAAAATTTATGTTGTCCTACATGCTTGCAAAATAAGACAACAATTCTTTACTGGGGAAGTGAGCTTTCAAGAACATGAGCAAAACATACAAACCGCATCATTGCAGTCATGGCATTAATATGTTTGCAATAGTTTTACTACTGATCATAAACGGTATCATTCATCATGTTCAGATCTTAAAGATCTTTAAAGTTCCATTTAAGCCCCACACAACTAAGAGATAGGAACACCATAAATATTGATTTATGCAAGCATTCAATAACAAGCATTTTCAGTATTTAAGTAGTTATTTTGTTAAATACAAACGGTTGTGTCATCGTGTACATATTTGTATGTTGCATAGGTTCATACATTATGTTCAACTCTTTCCAACCTTTTTGAAATTGTAAACTTTGCAGAACTCTTAGTCCTTCCAAACCAACAGAATTTTTCAAACATGGTAAGTATAAGTAATGAATGTCCAAATGGTGCTAAGCATTTTATTATAGTTACACAGAGAGTTTAATTTATACTAAAAGTATAGTTAGAAATATACCTTGAATGTGCAATTACCCTCACAATCCACATAACAATGGTATTTGTGTGTTTTATTTGGGTTCCACTCAGATTTCTGCACCACAAGAGACATTCCAATTCTTAGAACAACATTTACCAGGAAAACTTCCTATCGTCTAGATGCAGAAAGCTTCAAAAGTATAGAACTTTCACAAGAAGACCTAAAATATTGAGAAATCAAATCCTAATGATGTAAGGTTGCCTTAGCTTTCAGTTCACCTATATCATAACTAAAGAAGCAAATTGTGCACTTTGAAACAAAATTATTTATGCCTACCAAATAACCTACACATTTAATCCCATCTGATGGGCCATAATGAAAAAAACTCCAGCAATTGGACACAAACCCCACATAAAATTTTTGCAATCTGAGAAAGCAAACAAACCTAAAAAATGTTCCTTTATAGAGGGGCGCTATTTTTCAAAACAAACGTATTCATTAAGTTAAATGACAGCTTTTCAAAATCAAAAGATCATAAATCAACCTACTCTACATGCATCAAATGCAGTCAAAGTAACTTTTAACAATTGCGGAACATCTCAATAAGCATTTTTACATGCAAAAGATTTCAAGTTATGGTGCGACCCAATCTCCATGTTGCGTAAGAAATCGCAATTATTCTCAATTAACACCTGCTTTTTCCCAATCAGGTCCATTCTCACTAAAACTTTGTTCCAAAGAGGATTTGATGATTGCGTTTTGATGAATGCACATGCATCCTGTTGGAAATTGATACATGTTGATGCAAATACATGTATAATGGTTACATGTTGTTGTGAGGGGCACTAAGTGGGGACATGATCCTAGTGGATATCTTCTGGCTAGATCTATCAGGATTAGAGGAGCTTCTTCCTTGACCAGAGATATCCGGATTCATGCACAACCAAGGGCCCCCTCTTTTAGACGACAGACCACTAGGTCCACCCAAAGAGCTCGACATTCCACGGAACATGGGCGTCTCAAACAGCTTCTCAATCCACGACACCGCAAGGAGTGACACATCACCAATTTCTTTTCAGCTGACCTTGGGCGATAGTCGTGAGGGTTGGTGTCGAGGCCTTTCCCTCCACCTCCCTCTCTTTCCTTGTGCTCTCTTTCTTCTTCTTCTTCTTTTGTTGTTTTCGGAGACCCTCTTGGGTTTTCCCTGTTGTCTCTGCTTTGCTTTGTATGGTGCAGTCCCATTGACCTATCTTTGTGGTCACTTGTTGGACATTTAATATAATTATCTTATCTTATCTTGTTCGACCTACTACTTAAAACTTTGAGTTCTGATTTTCTTTTTTCTTTGGTTGAATCCGTTTTAGGTTGATTGCCAAGTTCAAACTGAAATTTATCTCTCACCAAAATTCGTCCATGTGATTGGAAAATGCTCAATTAGCTGAAATATTATTTGCCCTCTACGTCTTAGATTCTTGGAAATGATCCTAACTTGGCCTAAAAGCTTCCTTACAAACTAGAAATTATATTCGTCTTCTAGTCCTATGATTCTTGGAGATGATCCCAAATTGGTCATGAGCTTCATTACAAACTATATCAAACAATATAATGTCCCCTTTTTCAAATGGAGGCCTAAATGTGGACTTTTAGTCAGTCCCTTTTCGTTTCAAAGAAGAATAACTGAACAAGGAAAGGCATTGCATATCATTTCAGTTTTCTTTTATTAGATTTAATGTTTTCTTTTAAGTGTTTTCCTTTAGGAGGCAAGTCGATCGGGATTTGGTGACACTAAAGGAGAAATTAAAAGATAAAGTGAAGCTTAGAGAGGTCGGCCATCATCTAATTGGCCTTTAGCACCCAACAATGGGATATAAAAGGGATTAAGGACTTCATTTGTAATCATCTTTGGCGCATTTTTCATATACAATTGATTTGCTAGGCTAGTTACTCACTACCTTTCCACTTGAAGACAAAAACCCTCTTGTGTGAACAAGGAAGACAGAAACCTTCCTTGTGGCTTCGTGGAGGACAAAAACCCTCCATTTTCAATTGGAGACATCAAAAAAGGATTGCAAAGGCTTTACATCATTTTTGGAGCTCTTCCCTAAGGGAACGATTAGGGTTTGAAGCTGGTTTGGTGTTTTCTAGGGCACAAATTTCAAATCTGATTTTATATTCTGAATCTCCATATTTTATAAGGCGGAATCTATATTTTTGTGATTTTTGGTGGAGATTTACTATTTTTCCTAGCCCTCGCCTTTAGCGGGATTGTTGTAGTTATAAATAAATAATTTCCATTGTCCCAATCGAGATATTTCTTCAATCTTTTAATGTATTTGTGATGTATGAATATTGTCGTGGCTAGATAAATTATTTCGTGGCATTTTACATTAATTTGCATAGTGAAAAGTCAACTCGAATCTCATAGGCGGTCGTTCCTAGGAGATTGCTGATTTATTGTGGATGACTTATTCATTCCAGGACTATTATAAAAATCAGATTTGTTGATTTCTAAGCTTTAAAAAATCAGTTTGCTGATTTAAAATCTAAATTTAATCTATTGGGGTTTGTGTGCTTTCCTCCTTAGGAACATTACAGTGGTATTAGAGCTTCGGTCTTCCCATCCTGAAGGTATTCGTGCAAGGTAGTGACAATACAAACATGGAATGGCGACCTAGGTTCTTACCAAAGGAAGAAGTCATTTCAGAAGCGGAAGCACGACATCCAATGCGTCACAACCTTGTGGCTATCTATGAAGAATATAGGGCTCTTTCGAAGGAGATCCGTGATGTTCTTTCGCTTGCCGAATTCATAGGGGTAAGCAAGGGTAGGTATGGGCCCAAGCCTAGACCTCAAGTACCATAGGAGGATCGTCAACATGCCTTGGGAAGGGGGTAACGCTCTCCACATTTGATGATTCCAAAATGGGACAGCTAGAGCATGGAAGAAGATGCTAGAGTTTAACCCTAGACCACAAGAAAGTGCCAAAGAGCCAAACCCAAAGGGGTTTCTCTTGAAAGAAGAAAAAGAAAAATCAAATCTGCAGGAGGGCTTTGAGGTGGAATCACCAAAGAAAGAGGTAGAAGTACCTATCATTTTCCCTAAGGATGAGCCATTGACTGATTTTTCAGGACAGCCAGTAAATGGACATGTGTTTGGTGAAGAGACCATGGAGCATGAGCCCAAAGAAGGGAAATATGATACACCACATTGTGGAAAAGAATGGGTGGATAGAGTCCCATTTCCGGATGATAATGTTGACAATCAGCTTGCTGGAATTTTAGGAACAGCAGTCAATCAGAGGCAAGTTGATGGAACACATGACTTTGGCAAGAACCATGAAGATGTCCCGAGCATGTGTCAACAAAATATGGATGAAGCTAGGGCAGAAAGAGTTTCACTTGTTGAAACTAAGGAGGGCCCTTTCATGTTGGCAAGGCAAGAAGAGGCTACAAAGCTTGATGAAGATTCAGCCCTAACTCCCATGGTTGTTTTGGAGGAACAACATTATGAGGTAATTAATGATCATTGTTTGGTTAATACTGATTTTATTTTAGCATGTGATGAATTCAGGCATGAGCAAGAGGGAGAAGAGAAAGGGAGGTTTGGAAACCATTTTCCAAATAGATATGATGACAACAAGCTTGTTGGACTGTTTATAACAGTGGTCAAAAAAAGAACATAATGATGAAGAATTGGGCCTTGGTAAGAGCCACAAAAGCATCCCAAGCACAAGTGATCAAGGTATAGATGACCGCCCAAAGGGTAGTAGGGACTGCACATTAGATGGTAAGGAGCACATACACCCTCTCATGCAAACTCGGAATTGTGTGAAGGCCGCTTTATGTACATGGGCCAATGTAATGTCCCTTTTTGGGGGACCTTAGGAAATGGCTAAAAGCTCTCAAATCAGATTTGTGACACTACTGTTATAAACCTTGCAAAAACTGATTTCCAAACCCTTCCTAGGGCAGCAACCTGATTTGGGGTTTTCAACCCACTTAAATGCCTTCAAAACCCTTCGAATTAGCTCTATTTAATTCTCTAAATTATTAGATATCACCAGCAATCATCTCATGTAAGAAAACTGATTTTTAATGCTTAAAATCTGGAGATATGAATTTTAAATAAACCCTTGTCTGCAGCGTTATTTTAAAAATTCACAACTCAACATTGGAAGCTCCAAAATTCACGAAACTTAAGATATTGGCATTATAAAATATAAAGAACAAGAGGATAACTTCAGATTTGCCAAAGAATCACCACACATACCAATTTACCACACCAATGTAGGTCGCTCCACTTGAAATAAAATATATTTTGCACCAAAGAGACAACACTTGCAAGAGAAAGATACTTTATTCCTTTTCCAACCAACTTGCATATCAAAAACCTTATGAAGGGTTTTCGTCCTTGAGAGAGAGAGTAAAAGGGCTACACTAGCCAACTTTCACCAAAATAAGAATAATCACCAAAACATAATTCATTAATGCCCAAGTGACCTCCTTAAATAGGCCTAAGGAATGCTTGAAGCAAACATTTCATCATGGCCGACCCCTCAAGTAATTGTTTTTAAATATATAAAAGGTTATAGGAGCCTACATGCTCACAACACCAATAACACTAAACTACTTTAAATTTCTCTATTGGAGCAAAAGGCTTCCAATAAGATAAATGATAATAAATGAAGGCTGCCTAAACAACAATAAAAATATAATTAAAATTTCCCTAGCTTTCCTCTAACGCATGCGGGAAAAGAATGGGTTAAGGTCTTCGAATTGGCCTCAAAAATGGGACATGACAGCCAAGATGGAATTGTTAAGAAGTTACCCCCTTCCAAAGAACATGGTATGCTTGTAAAGGTAACCAATTTTTTTTCCATTTGGATTATATCTCAGCTGATACACATGTGTATAGAAAATAATTTCGGGTCACAACAAGTACATGCATTGAGAATAACTCAACCAAATTGATAAGGCCAAGAAGAGAGGATGACATTACAAAAGGGTATGTGTAATGTCCCTGTCTATGACAAGTTAGGAAATAATATAAATTTGATCACATACTGCTGGAAAATAATTAATTATCAAACCCCAACTGTTGCAATTTTCAAAAATTCATATCTTTGGCTAGAGAAGTCCAAATGAGCTGAAATTTTGGATATTGGACCACAACAATATGAAGAATAACATGCAAAAATTAGATTTACGCACAGCCAACAAAAAAATCCTAATTTTGCCCTAAAAATAGGTCGCCCAAAGCACATTTAAGGCACCAAATCTACTCCAAAAATTATAGAATCGCTTTCTCCTTATTTCTCTTAATTGCTACAATCACATTCAATACTAAATTGACCCCAAACTGCAGATCTAAAATTTATATTTAATTTTAAGCAACCAAATAGCTGGCAGACATGACTGAAATCTTCTAAAATTCATAACTCCTTCAATATTCCATATTTTCCCTTCAAATAAAATGCAAATAATTCTATAAATTAAGATCTTTCCAAAGAAATAAAGATCTGAATTTTATGATAACTGAAACCCCTCCAAAACAGCCCCCAAAATTCTCAAACCAGTCATTAGGGTTAGAATAAATTGCATAAGTAATTTCTGGCACTTAATAACCCTTCAATACACTCAAAATAGCTGCCCAAACTTAGCAAAAATAAGCCAACACAGATCAGATCTTGAATATAGATGATTTACCCTTAAAACATGCCAAAATAAGACCCATATCAAGTCACCATGGTTGGAATAATTACAGCATTAAAGTCAGACCATAAAGACATCAAAAATCACCACTAATCATTCAAATATCCTCATCAAACCAAGTCACCAATGTTAGCAAGTATGAATCATGCATAGAACATACTTCAACACGAGAACTCAACAAATGGAACAAGAGAGAATACTTCAATTGATCAAAACCAGCTCACTAACTTCCCACGCAAGAGAGAGAGAAAGCATTAATGGGCATGCATCCCAACTCCAAGCATGGAGTATCAAATAAATCTCATCATAACATAAGTCTAACAATGATCCTAGCACTCCTTTTATAAGCAAGGAGGCACAAAATTCGAAATCCCTAGGAGAGGGAAATTATTAAATAAAAGCAGTTTATTTTCCCTAGGTGTGGCGTCCCCTTTTCAAAAGAGTGATTTTAATATTTAAAAGCCACCTAAATATTATTTAATTAATTCCCCTTTTTAATTTGCATTTTGGGAATTTAATTAAATAATTAAATACATTACTTGCTCCATAAATATTAAATAATTAAATAAATATTGTTTTATAATGTCAAATGATTAAAATCACTCTCCAGGCAATATTATAAAATTATTTAATATAATTTTTCCCTTGCAACATCCCTAAAGCCCACGGGGAATGATAGGCTAAGGGTCTTCAAAAATGGGGACATTACGGTATGAAGAAAAGGCACTTCCGGATTCTCGTGATTACTTTTAGTTTGCTGGAAATTTCCAAACAGCAATAAAGGATAGGCAAATTGAGGGAGTCTATCAATTTGAATTGAGTTCGGAGATTTTCCAAACAAGTACGAACAAAGGAGTGATGGGATCCCTATTAGCAGCCAAAGGTATGATGAAAAAATAAAAATTTTACTTCCTCTTATGCCGCTGTCATACTTGTGTCATTATGGGCAGCTTGTTGTTAAGAAAGATCACATGTCATGTTTGGTGTCTAGTAATATAATTGGTGATGATGTGAAGAACTTGAGGAGTAACATATGGCACATAGATCTTTTCTTGCAAGGTTATGTGGGCATAAAAGTTTGGGTTCCAGTTGATCCCTTGAATTGTAAGAAAGAGGAAGTCCTTGATATTGCTACTCCATGCATATGGTTAGAAAGAAATTTGATGGAGGATTGTTTTGAATTTATTATGTATTCTAACAAAATTGTGAAGGATTCTACCCTCCATGGACAAGGAGTCACGGTTTTGATTGATAATGGAGCTACTTACAGTTTCATTGATGAGAGCTTGAGGAAAAGGTGGATTTGAAGGTGGAAGACTTCAAAGGCTTCACAGTCAAGGTAGCGGATGACTACTCCATGCCATGCACAAGAAGGTGTCCCTAACTCCTTTTCACGTTGGGAGAACATGAGGTATGTGATGATTTTTATTTGATTAGCATGGCTGGTATCTATCTTGCTTAGGCCCAATGGTTGCACTCTTTGGGAGAACTCACTTTCAATTTCCAAAACATGGAAATAAGCTTTATGGATATGGGTAAGAAGGAGACACTTGAAGGTATATCCATGGAAATCATCACTGGTCTACTGCCGTGCTTCAAGGTAAGAGTTGTTTACATGGTGTGGTTGATGGATTCACAAAACATGCCCCATTTTGTACATTTCCAGCCAAGTATAATATCAGAGTAGCGCAACATAAGTATGCTAGAGTTGCTTCAGGGTTGATTATTCATCCAAGGGAACAACAAAGTATGGGGGTGGTTAGTGATTACAAAAGAAGTGTACTTTGGAGAATTATAGCGCAGAATTTCAGACTTGGTATTGTTGTCATTATTCATGTCAGCGACTACATGATTTCATGTGCATGCATACAAGTGGGTAGGAAAGTATTTTCAATCAAGAGATGGAGCATTTTTCGATTAATGAATGTTGGGAGAAACTTTTCAACCTTTAAAGAATTATTTTAAGTCATTGCCATGCTCACAATTCCCAATTTTGCAAGGAGATTTCAGTTTTGCAGTTGCTATTCCATTTTTAAGCTGTTGATTTTCAAAAATCAGATTATGAGTTGTTTTCAGACATCAATAGCTGTAAGAATAATCATTTTGAGGTCATTAAATCATCGGAAAATAGTGGTTGATGGTTCAAGTTGAAGAAGACCACTACTTCAGCAAACATAGCTCCAAATTGGGGGAAAATTAGGTACTTTATAACTGTCATACCTTGTTTCCAGCCACCTACATTCTGATTTTTGAGAGAAAAATGCACGGTTACAACTGTTTTTGGGATAGCATTACTAAAGTATTGGGAATCCATCATTTGGGTGGAAATTATAAGATGATGACAAGCAACGATGGGAGCAACAGAGGTATGAGTTTGTTTGGGTCGAAGCTCCTTCATTTAACAAGCATAGGGTCGAGATTATGGGAGCACTACAACATGCTCCTTCACCTTGACATGTTGATGTTTGGGCATAAGTGTCTACAATTGCTTGAGGTCAAGTAACTTCGGGAAGGGAGGATTGCAATGTCCCCTTTTTCAAATTGAGGCCTAAATGTGGACTTCTTGCCATTCCCTTTTCGTGGCAAAGAAGAATAATTGAACAAGTAAAGGCATTGCATTTCATTTCAATTTTCTTTTATTAGATTTAATGTTTTCTTTAAGTGTTTTCCTTTAGGAGGCAAGTCGACTAGGATTTGGAGACATTAAAGAAGAAATTAAAAGATAAAGTGAACCTTAAAGAGGTCGGCTATCATCTAATTGGCCTTTGGCACCAAGCAAGGGATATAAAAGGGACTTAAGGACTTCATTTGCAATCATCTTTGGCGCACTTTTCATATACAATTGATTTGTTGGGCTACTCGCTCGCTACCTTTCCACTTGAGGACAAAACCCTCTTGTGTGACATTCAGGAAGACGGAAACCCATCCTTGTGGATTGGAGGATGGAAACCCTCCATTCCGAGTTGAAGCATCAATAAAAAAGATTGCAAAGGATATACATCATTTTGGAGCTCTTCCTTAGGGGAGTGACAAGGGTTTGAAGCTGGTTTGGCGCTTTTTAGGGAACAAATTTTAAATCCGATTTTATATTCGAATCTTTGTATTTTATAAGGTCGGAATCTATATTTTTGTGATTTTTGGTGGAGATTTACTATTTTCCCTAGCCCTCGGTTTGGCACATTGTAATAAATAATTAATTTCCATTGTGTCATTCAAATATTTCTTCAATCTTTTGATGTATTTGAGATGTATAGATATTGTCGTGGCTAGATAAATTATTTCGTGGCAATCTACATTGATTTGCATTATGAAAAGTGGGCTCGAATCTTATAAACAGTTTGCTGCCATAGGAGACTATTGATTTTGAATTGGTTAATCATTCTAAGTTATTCTTAGCTACTTTCGATTGTGGTGTGTGTACTTGAAGGTGTTTTGGTGTCACTCATTTCACCTGAAATCGTGACTACTAATCCGAAAAATTTCGTACTTTTAAAATAGTGGGTCGTTTGTTTTTTTGCACGAAAGTTCTGTATTGCGTCAAAATAATCATAAAGAGCCATATTAGCCTTTTTTCGCCAAATACCCGGATGCCCAAAATTGTTTTATTACGTCATTAGGGATTTGTCTACGGGAAATTTGTATTTAATTATTTTGAGCCCCGTATGAGGCTATTTGCGCTTTGTTTTAACTCCATTATAAGCGAATATGTTATTATTCCTGTCCCTGAAGGATTTTAACTTATTTTACGTTTTGGGCTATATTTGTAACTTTTGGCAATTTTTCGTGTTTTTGTGGTGTCCTTCTATTTTACGTAAAATTTCTCTAAAACAACTCCTTTCTGCGGTAAGCCCGATTTTGGCCAGGAGTGGCTAGAAAACATATACGCACATTATGCCCGGAGGAAGTCGCCATCGGAGGTCTGGATCACTGGGAAAAAGCGAAGTCGTGCACAGAAAAGCCCCTGCGGGGATGGGCGCATTTTTGGAAAACAAAGGATTTAAGCTGCGATGGGAAAAATATAAGCCGCAGGCAGGGTGGGAATTTTATACCTGCCTGGCAGGGTACTTTTCCCCGTGTTATAAAAATCACTTAAGTGGATCACGGGATTTTGGTGCCTGCCTGGCAGGGTAAAGAATCCCATTATGAAAAAATTCTTAAAAATAGAATTACATGTGCAAAAAAGTGCGCCCCCTTTGGTGAGAGATTAAAAGAATTAAAATTGATTATTTTTATTAATCTTTCTTCTCAAAAAGTGTGCCCAAGCTTGGAGGAGGTCAACAAGTCAAAGATGGAATAAAAGAAAGGAGTCAAATGCATTAAATTTAATTTATTTAATGGCTGCCCTCTTCCTCTCAAAAAGTGCGCCCCATTTGGGTATTATTTAATGTTTTTTAAGGCATTAAAACATTAAATTAATTTCTATTTTCAGTGGCTATGGTCAAAGCACACTGTGGGGCTTGAGTGAAGTGCTGTGTGAAGGATTAAATTGGATTAATTTAATTTATTGGATGGCTGTCCTTAAACATGCTATTTTTAAAAGAGAAAAACATGATTTTTAATTAATTAATTGCTTTTAATTGTTAGGGCAATTATTAATTATAGAATTGTGAAGGTTATATAAGCATGGGCAGATATATGGGTGAATAATTTAATTCACGGGTAAAGAATTGCAGCCGGGAGGAGGAAAAGTGCGCCCCCATTAGAGGAAGGATTTTGTTCAGACAAAGTGCTAACAAGGCTAAAAGCTTCCAGTTTGGCGCATGCTTTGGAGAAGGTTGATCTTCGTCTGCATAGTTGTTTTCACGGGTGTTACAGGAGCTCAGGTGTTGATTGAAAGGATTCATGCTCTCTTTATGTGCAAATTAAACACCAATTTTTGGGGCAGCAGGCTTGAAAAGTGCAGATTTTTATAATTTAAATTCACTATTCATGCTCCGGTGGCCATTTTTGTCTAAATAAATTGCGAGGAATTCATTACGGTGCTTCTGAAAAGAAAAAGAGTTTTTATCAATGTCAATACATTGCAAATATCCTCCGAAACTAAAGAATTGTCCAGATCTGCACAGTATTGAAGAAATCCGGCCAAGTTAGAAGAAAAAGAATTATTCGATAAAACATAGATAAAGCCATGGCGAAAGGAGATGAAAAAGAGCGCACGATGGATTCATGCATTGCTTCCAAACTTTCAGACATAGGAGACACGGATCTAGGCCCAGAACCTCTTTCTGATTTGATTGATAGATCCAGAGCGGGAAAGACTTCACTCATGCGTGCGGTCAAAAGTAGCGGAATTATCCGAGCTGCAGCTTTCCCATGTACAGCCCAATTGCCAGAGTTCGTAATGGAGTGTGCTAGATCTTATCATCCTTCATCCAGATCAGTGCGTGATGTTGCGGGAAAGACAATAATTCGTTTGGATGCGGAATTCATCAATTATTGTCTGAAGATTCCAGTGCGAAAGGTGGTGACTTCTATTAGCATTCAGGATGCTGACAGTAGATGGGAGAAACATAGAGCTGATTGCGTGAGCATAATGAACAGCCGGTTCATGAAGAAGCCTAGATCCCCTTCAAAGTTCCCGAGAACTCTTCCACGGTCCAATTTGGTGCAGGAGGCAGATGATGTCGTCAAATTGCTATGCAGGTTGAATGGCGAAGCGAATGCCTACACTTTCCATACATGGATGTATGCTTTCATCAGGACCATTGAAATCAACAAGGTTGATTCTATAATCAATTGGTCGGAAATTATTAGCGGCAACATCGGTGAGCAACTTCGGGCGTGAAGCGTACTTTCGACTTTCAAGATGACTTCATACTTGGTATATGTTGCGACTTCAACGAGGTGTCTTTTCCAAGTGGATAGATGTGGTGTTCTTTCCAGGACCCCATTTTGAGTGCTACCCACGACTTCTTTGCACTGCGTGCGAGAAGGACTTCAAGTGATCAATGATGAATTCTTCTACGATTTCATCTGCGAGGCTAGACAAAGACTTGAAGACTCACGAGGTAAGCGAGAAGCGTGGGAAGCGTGTCCAAGATTGGCGCTTTATTCATCCGGTTTGCGATTTCACATACCTCGGGGTTACGGGCTTTTCCGGAGAACCTATAAAGATGCCCAGGTATCCAAGTGATAGATTGATCGCCATGGAGCTGAGCAGGCAACTCGTAGAGTTACACGACCTTCAGTTGAAACGGCACAAGTCTACGGGCTTCTTCCCAATCACTGTGGGATATTACAGTTGCATCAGCATTCACAGAGCTCGAGGGATGGAAGCGCAAATGTTATCCGAGTATGAGCAAGAGTTCTTCCCTGCACGGCTTAACTTCGATCCATTTGGAGTAGCCAGGAAGACAATCTCCCAGGAGTACGCACATGTGCCTTCGTTAGAAGATTTCTGGATGAAGTGCAGAAGTGAGTACGAGGTTAGAAAGAAAGATTTCAGCAGGCTATCAGCAAAGCAAGTGTTCGACTTTGGACTAGCGCGGATACCTGCGGATCTTAAAGATGATGGGAACGTGGTACTTGACACTTACCATCAAATGGGAGGAGATAAAGCTATACTGCAGGATAACATTGGAGGCTGCCATTCAATTGAAGAAAGATCTGGAGCTGTGTTGGTGAATACTTTGAACTGGCCAGGCTGGCTGCTGACGAAGGGATACTGCCTTGATGAAGTATTGATGAATCAAATCACGGGCAACTTCGGCGCAGGAGATTCCCTCAAGCGAAAGCATGAAGGAGAAAGCAAGAGTAAAAGGTCCGAGAAGTTGAAAGTACACAGAAGATCTCAAGAGAAAGAGAAGACCACTTCTACGACCATAGCTTTGACTCCGACTTCTCCAGTACCCAGAAGATCACCAACTATTGCACCGCAGCAGCAGGATGCTTCCATGCCTTCATTGAAACCGGCGACATTCGTTTTCTCTCCGCAGCCACTTCGTTCATCACCCGTTCTAGAGGAGATGTTGAAGCTGCAGATGACGGAGTTCGAAAGAGCTTTGTCCTTGGATGTTTCAGAAGATGGCAGCCATGACACTGTGGCACTTTCTGACGGAGAGGATGCAGAGCGGGAGATGGTAGTGCACTCAGCGACTTCTTACTCCCCGAGAAATAACTTCTCGGGATGGTTAGCTTTGCAGTTGGTTCCGGAAGCAAGAGTAGAGATGAACTTAGAGGAGCATGACTTGCAGCTACTTCAGGATCTGAGCAGAAGAGACAGAAGGCCTAAAGTTGCTAAAGCAACTTCTAGGTTGATCATCAAAGATTCGGGAGAGAAGTTTGCTGAGATATCAATTCCGGCGGAAGGAAAGATAGAAGAGGAGCTCATGGCAGAAGATGTGACGGTGACCAAAATACCACTCGGTCAAGCTACCACTGAAGGATTGAAGCAGGACACGCAAACGTTGCTGGATGCTTTGTTCCTTAGGCTTGACAGTGAAAAGGCGGAGAAAGAAGAGCTGCAGAAGCAAATATCTCAATTATGTGAGATCATAGCCAAGGTTGCTAAACCTTCCATTCAGCCCATTTCAGAGCAGGTGAGTGATCATCTTATGCAGGAAATGGAAGATGCAAGCAATCAAGTAAAGGCTATTGACGAATGGAAGGATCTGATTATTCGTCAAGCTTCTATACAACTTGGGGAAGTGCCAGCCCGCCTAAAGGTTATGAAAGATGCAGCAAATCAACTAAAGCAACTGATGGAAAGCATAGAAGGCATGAATACAGTTGCAGAGAGTAACTTGAGTATTTTGGCCGAGATCAACAAGCTGCCGGGAGATGTATTGGTTGCAGAACAAATTGTACTGGATGGATCAGTCGAGAAGGGGAAGCAGCTAGAGTTTGCAGTATCTTTCCGTTTGGAGATCTGCAGAGTTTTGCTGAAAAGGATGCAGCGCTTGAGAGTAGAACATCAGATTTACCAGACAGTATCATTTCTTTCACTGAGGAAAGAGTGGATGGAGGTGTTACTTCATACGTGCGGATTGTTTCTAACGAAGTGCATGATTCCCTGGAAGGTTCTCTTCTGATGGTGCAAAAGAGAATTGATAAAGCTACCAAGCCTTTCACGATGAATTCTATCAGTAGATTGGTGGCGCTGCAGGCAGACATTGCGAGATTTGGGCCAAGTTTGGAAGAGGTGGAAGCATGCAGCAAAGTGTTGAATGAAGGGTTCTTTGCATTCGGGACAGAGAGAAGCAAACGTGGCTAAAACAGATGGAAGGATGCTGAATTATATGTTCGACAAGTATATCAGATATCAGAACAAGAAGAAGATGTAAACATTACAGCTGGCATGACTTCTTCTATTCTTTCTTCTTCTATTTTCTATGTTCCCGGATGAAATTGTAAAACTTCTAAGTTATTGGTTTTGCAACCATTACTTGAAGTCATGTGGAACCATTCTATTAGTTAAGTGATACATGTGTCACTTAAGAAGAAGTTAGTTGAGGATGATTGCCAAATGTCATCTTTACTTGTTGTTCATACTTTAGTTCAGTTTGAGTCTTCTATTTGTACTTTCCCTCCTACATTCTATAAGTAGGAGAAGAACCTCCGGGTTAATGATCAATCAGAATTTGTAAGAAGCAATCTTGTGTTCTAGACTTTGTGCTGAACCCCTGAGAGCCACTTGTTGCAGAGGAATACAAAGAAGCAGGTTTCCGGAGAACTTTGTGTCACGGCGTACTGTGTTTCTTGCTTTTAAATCTTTAGATCTTTTAAGTAAACTTTGTGTTATTGTAGATCTGGATCTAGAGCTGCCTTTGCTTTATAATTCTGTGTGTTCAAATCTATTAAGTTTCTTCTATGTGCATGCAATTAGCTCTGCTATCTACTAATTGGGATGCACATCTTCCTTACTTCTTCTCTGTAATACCTTTACTTTCTTCTTCTATAATTTTCCTTTCTTAAACAGCTGCTTACTTGCTGCAGAACTTCTTAGTTATGGTTCATGAACTAAGTGGTTAAAGTAAAACCCCCGATAGATAATAACACATTTATATTGACAAATCTGACACGGGAGCCTCACCGGTTAAATGAGGGAGATTTATCTCATGATTGCCTAGGTTTGATGCTATGCAGAAAATCTAGCCAACATGTTTTCGAGATCAGTTTATAGTGGATGAGTTATTTGATGATATTTGAGTGATTTTCCTCTCATTCCGACTGTTATAAAAATCAGATTGTTGATTTCCAGCTGTTATAAAAATCAGTTTGTTGATTTAAAAATCTGAATTTGATCTATTGGAGTTCGTGTGGTGTCCTCATTTTTCAGTTTCATTCCCATATAGGGACGTTATAAACAATCCATAATTAAGAGAATTTAGAACTTGGTTCCTGTAAAATGTAGAGATGTGGGATGAATCACGTGATCAAAAGTCATTATCCAACGTTCTCTACCGAATTCTTTTAAAGATGGCTTATAATTATGGAAAAAAGGAAAGTTAAGGAAAAGAGGCTCGTAACCCAATTAAGTCAAACCAAAAAGATAATAAGAGATCTTTCCAACACGAAAAATAAAAAAATATTGGTGATCTAGAGAGCCAAAATTTGGGGCATGCAAAATATAAAGCAAGGGAAACTAGAATCAAAGTCGAGCTAAATGGATAAAGATATGAAGAACCCCTTCCAAAATCATCTTCAAGTGCCTAAGAATAAGCATACTTCACAATGCATCCTAGTTCTCAATGATGCTCACGGCAACCTTATTGAAGATGAGACAGAAGAGGAAAATCTTCCAAGAGCATTTGTAATGTCCCTTTTTGGGACTTCAACTGAAAAAGGAGGAAATCACATAAACCCCAAAATTATTAGATTCAGATTTTATACCCAAAATTGATTTTTATGACAGCTGGAAATCAGCAGTTAATATTTTTTAACAGTCAAAATAAGAGGAAAATCACTCAAATCTCAACAAATGATTCAACCAAAATATAGATAAATATTTTAGGAAGAATTTAAACCACTTTCCACCATGAAACTTGATCAAACACAGTTGAAAAATTAATTAAGTACAGCAGAAGTACAGCTCAAAGAAATTATGAAATGAAGGGTTTCCAAACCCCAATGTCCACAAAATATGATAGATTCCAGCCTTAGAAATTATGAGGAGTCCAAGTATCAAAGAAATTTTGAATTATGTGCCCTAAAAGACACTCAACAACCATTTAACCCAAGTCACTCCCTCTTAGGAGAGCTCCAAAGTGCATGCAAACCCTTGTAGATGTTTTCCTTAATATTCTAATGTCCAAAATTTGCAAGAGGTCTTCAAAGGTGTCTTCACTTCACCAAGAATGGAGGGTTTCCGTCCTCCACCAAGCCACAAGGAAGGGTTTCGTCTTCCTTAGAAAAGCCACACTAATGGATTGTCGCCCAATAGTGGAATGACAATGAGCAATCAGCCCAAAGATCAAATATAGAGTAAATGCGCCAAAGATAGATGATGAAAATGAAGTCATTGATCTCTTTTTATATCCTCACTTTAAGGCCAAAAGCCAATTAGGACTAACCTCAAAAGCTTCTTTGGGTTTCTTAATTTGCTTTTATGACCTCCAAACACAAAACTAACTCCGCTTAAATAGAGGAAACACTAAAAGCAACATAAAAATAACAAAAGAAAATGTAATGGAAAGTAATTTCCTTCCCTAGCTCATTTGTGTTTCATTGCCACAAAAAGGGAATGGCAAGAAGTCCATTGTTAGGCTCTCAAGACGAAAAAGGGGACATTACAGTCCTCCCTTCCCAAAATTGTTTGTTCCTAAGCAATTGCAGATGTGGATGCTCCAATATTGTTGCACTTTCCTATGTAGCATCTTCAAGGGGTAATCCCTTCCAACGAACCAAATATTCCTTGATATTTCGATTCCTCAACTTCTTCTCATGAACCTCTAGGATACTTTCCGGAATTAGAACCAACTTGCCGTCCTCATCTAATGGTGGCAACTCAAGTGAGGAGTAAGTGTAATGTCCCCTTTTTCGGGCCATTACTAATATATTTTTTCATCTCTTTTATTTGTATTGTAACCCCTTGGCATGCTTAGCACCACAAGCGAGTCTCTAGTTAGTTAAAAAATGTGCACATAGGTTAGTTACTCTTTATTATTTAATTAGAAAATAATAAAGTGCACATTAAGTGAGTCTTTTAAGTATTTTAATTAAGTTTTATGTTTTCCCTCCAAGTGGGTCGATCCCTTTGGGAAGTCTATTTAAGGGATGTGAGGAGTCATTTCACCTCATGTTGATTTGATCATTTGATATCACTCTATGCTTGGAGAAATGGGATATATGCCCTAGCTCTTCATTGTGCTCTCTCTCTCATTCGATTTGGAATTGAAGTAAATCTGATTTTGCTAAGGATCCATTTGTGTGTATGTTGCAACTATTGTGTGGCAAATTGATTGGGAAAGTGTTCCTAACCCTTGCGAACTGAATGTTGAATAAAATTTGAGTTTGTTTGCATGTTTTGATGGTTAAACAAGTGAATTTCAGATCTCTTTGTGTTTTGCAATTAATTTTATAATTTTTAGAAATGATTTGATGCCCTAAATGTGTTAAAGGCCTACTTTTTAAGGAAAAATTAGGGTTCCATGTTTGTTGTGCGAAAACTAATTTTGGAATATTATTCTTCATATTTTTGTGGCCCAAAATCCAAAATTTGAAGTCTTTTGCTTGGCTGGTTAAGCGGGAAATAATTTTAAAAGTCATGAATGAAGTCGGGGTTGGTTTATTAATTGTTTGGGACACATTTTGATGCTTAAAAATTGTGATTTCAATTCAGATCTGTTCTTGGCATTTTTGTGCATTAAAACAAGCTTTTGGAGGGTGAAAATAGTTGAGGGAAGTGTTGGTTATTAATTTAATAATTTCTGCTCTGTTAACAATAGCGCTCGGATCTAGAATTTTAAGTGCTATTTTAAGAGGGTTTTAGTGCTCAGAAAAATTTGTTCTCTAGTTCATTGGAAAGGGAAAAATCCCAAGTTTATTGTGCACTTTGTTTCATGCAAAAAGACTAAGTATCAAGAGAGTTATGAATTTTAGAAGTTTTCAGCTGTCTGAAGTCATATTTATTTAATTACTGTTGTTATAAAAAATCAGAATTAAGAGGATTTAAATTCCAATTGATCCGCCCATCTAGCCCACCACCTTGGCTACTTCCAACCCCATTTTGGGTTGTAATTAGCCAACATTGGGTTATTTGAGGTTGAATCAAAAGGATCTAATCCTTCTTGATTTGATTGGTGTGGAAGTTTGTTAAAATTCTCATTTACCCAAAAAGAGGACATCACGGTAAGGTGTTGTTCAAGTGCCTTTTGAGGCATGAAACATGGAAAACATTGTGTATCTTGCTATTTTCCGGAAGCTCAAGTTCATATGCAACATTTCCCACCTTTTCCTTTACCTTATAAGGACCGTAAAAGCGTGGTTTCAGATTTTTGCACCCCTTTGTTTGATAGAAGATTGCCTATAGGGTTGCAACCTTAAAAACACCATGTCACCCACTTCAAATGTCCTCTCTTTCCTATGTTGATCTGCATATAACTTCTGCTGATTTTGGGCACATAGGAGGTTTTCCTTGAGCTCTTTTAAGATATCATGACTTTGCTGAACTAAATCTTGAGCCTTTGGTACTCTACTATCTGTCATAACCAAATCAACAAAAGAGGGAGCATCATAACCATACAAAGCTTTGAAAGGAGACATACCAATGGATGTTTGGAAGGTGGTATTGTAACAAAACTCAGCCATGTATAACCACTTCATCCATGTTGATTGTTGCCCATCAATGTAATTTCGTAGGTATCCTTCCACCCATTTATTAACTATTTTTGTTTGCCCATCCATTTGGGGATGGTAGCTAGTGCTAGGAGTGAGTTGGGTACCTATCAATTGAAACAACTCTTGCCAAAACATGCTCATAAATCTGTTGTCCCTATCACTCACTATATCCTTGGGCAGCCCATGAAGTCTAAATATTTCTTTGAAAAACACATCAGCCACTATAGGAGCATTATATTTAGCTAGAAGTGGACAAAAATGAGCATATTTAGTGAGTCTATCAACCACCACATATAAACAACTCTTACCTTGAACCATGGGCAGCCCCGTGATGAAGTCCATAGAGATACTTTCCCATTTTTGAGTGGGAATGGGAAGTGGTTGTAGGAGACC
Organism: Taxus wallichiana var. yunnanensis; assembly: GCA_018340775.1. Lineage (NCBI taxonomy): Eukaryota > Viridiplantae > Streptophyta > Pinopsida > Cupressales > Taxaceae > Taxus > Taxus wallichiana. The sequence goes on from CM031234.1 coordinate 330,420,173, forward strand.
TACTGGAAATGTATGTTCTGCTTTGTTTTGTTGGCATGCAAGACACTCCCGAATGTATTGGAGTATTTCCCCCTTTAGGCCTTTCCAATAGAATCTTTCCCTCACTTGTTTATATGTCTTAAAGTAACTCGGATGACCAGCTGATGGGTCATCATGAACAGCCCTCAATATTTTACTCTTCACCTTCGATTCGGGCACCAAATAAACCTAATTCTTGTAAAGAATAAGCCCATCCATAACCTTGTACCTTTCATCAACCATTTCACCTTCAAAAACAGCATTAGCAAACTTGTTCTTGACATATTCAGCTGTAATTAAGGACTTCCAATCTGCTGTAATCTTAGATAAAGAGCAAAAATGTGATTCCCATGACAAAGTATCTTCTACCAAATACTTAACCTCGGGTGTTTCCGAAGCATACCTTGTAATGTAATCTTCTTACCCTTGTCCATGAAGCTTATTTCCATGCTTTGGTAATTGAAAGTGAGTTCTCCCAATGAATGCAACCATTGGACCCCAAGCACGATATTCATACCAGCCATGTTAATTAAATAGAAATCAGCACATACCTCATGTTGTCCCAATGTAACATGGAGTTGGGAACACCTCTTTGTGCATGGCATAGAGTAACCATCCGCTATCTTCACCGTGAATCCCTTGAAGTCTTCTACCTTCAACTCCAATTTGGCCACCAAGCACTCATCAATGAAATTATGAGTGGCTCCACCATCAATCAAAACTATGACTCCTTGCCCTTGTAGATCACCCTTCATTCGGAATGGACAACTAGGTGCACCCTTCAAGGTAGCAAGAGTTCCATCAACCTTTTTGGATCCTCTTCCGACATACTATCATGTTGGGTTTCATCAACATTATCATCATCCTCACAATCTAAAAATACTTCAATATAATGCACTTTACCTTTACCCAAACAACGGTGACTAGAGTCCATGGATCCTTACAAGAGAAGCACAAATTCTTCTTTCATAGCTCATTTCTAGACTCTCCTTCATTGTTGGTTTTGGGCAGCTCCTTGTGAGTAATTGGCATCTTTTGGAAGGGCTTCCTTGGCTGGTCCAAGGGAGGGTTTCTAGGTTGTCCCAATGATCTAGTTGGTTGTCCTCCACTTGAATTTCCCTTGAGATGACTGTTGTTCACTTTGTTGTTTTTGGGGCAGCTCCTTCTAGGTCCAAGGCCTTTTTGATTTCCTCTTGAAGAGACAAAGGATCAAAGGCTCTAACCAAACCCTTGAGTGGTTCGGTCAAACCTTCAATGAAGAGCACTACAAGCCTCCTCTCTAAAACATTTGTGATCATAACGGAAAGCCTTTGAAATTCCGTCACATATTCATCCACTATGCCTTGTTGTCTCAAATGAGCAAGCTCATGAAAGTGAACTTCCGAATCAACTCTATCAAACCGATCAATGAGCCTTCTACAAAACTCCTCATAGGAATGGATCTCATTGTGCCCTTGTGTCACTAAACCATGAAACCACCATTCATGAGCAATCCCCTCAAGGTGTAGGGTTGCAAACTTGATAGCATCATCCTCCATCATGGGCTTCAAGGACAAGTATGTATCTAGTTTTGGATCCAAGCCCTAGTTGTTCCCTTGGTTGATCCATCAAAGGTAGAGAAAGTCATCTTCCCAACACATTCTGCACCTCCTTCTGTGGCATATGTTGTCTAGGCTCGAGCCTAGACCTTCCTCTGTTTACTCCAATGAATTCGGCAAGTGAAATGGCCTCATGAATCTCTCTTGGAAGAGCCATATACTCTTCATAGCTTGTGGCAATGCTTTGCCCCATAGAGGGCCTTGCTCCCACATCCGGAATAGCTTCTTCCCTTGGAAGAAAAGTAGGCCTCATGGCTGATCCCAAAGGTCGTTGTGCATTATTAGCTCCGGATGAGCTACCATCTCCATTATGAACCCTAGGTTCAATCATCCTCTGAAGTGATAGGGCTAGGAAATCCATGGTATCTCGCCAATCGCTCTTGCCCCGCAATAAGCTTCGACGCACTTGGCTCCACGGGGAACTTGGTTTGCCATATTAAACTCCTCTCTTAGTTGTTCTTTCCTTCTTCTTTGATAGTATAGAAAACCCTAGGATGGTAAGATCGGAGATCGATACCATGGTAATGTCCCTTTTTGGGACTTCAACTTAAAAAGAAGGAAATCACACAAACCTCAAAATTATTAAATTTAGACCGCAAACTGATTTTTATGACAGCTGGAAATCAGATTTCTGATTTTTATAATAGCAGTCCAAAATGAGAGAAAATAACTCAAATATCAAAAACAATTCAACCAAAATATAGATAAATATTTTAGGAAGAATTTAAGCCACTTTCCACCATGAAACTTGATCAAACACACAGCTGGAAAATTAATTAAGTACAACAAAAGTACAGCTCAAAGAAATTATGAAATGAAGGGTTTCCAAACCCCAATGTCCACAAAATATGATAGATTCCAGCCTTAGAAATTATGAGGAGTCCAAATATCAAAGAAAATCTGAATTATGTGCCCTAGAAGGCACCCAACAACCACTTAACCCAAGTCGCTCCCTCTAGGGAAAGCTCCAAAATGCATGCAAACCCCTTGTAGATGTCTTCCTTGATATTCTAATGTCCAAATCTGCAAGAGGTCTTCAAAGATGTCTTCAATTCACCAAGAATGGAGGGTTTTGTCTTCCACCAAGCCATAAGGGTTTCGTCTTCCTTGGAAAAGTCACACTAATGGATTGTCGCCCAATAGTGGAATGACAATGAGTAATCAACCCAAAGATCAAATGTAGAGTAAACGCGCCAAAGATGATGAAAATGAAGTTGTTGATCTCCTTTTATATCCTACCTTTGGCGCCAAAAGCCAATTAGAAGGACCGAACTCATAAAGCTTCTTTGGGTCCTTTAATTTGCTTTTATGACCTCCAAACACAACCGACCTGCTTAAATAGAGGAAAACACTAAAAGAAACATTAAAATTAACAAAAGAAAAATGTAATAGAATGCAATTTCCTTCCCTAGCTCATTCGTGCTTCATTGCCATGGAAAGGGAATGGCGAGAAGTCCATTATTAGGCTCTCAAGACGAAATAGAAGCATTACACCATTTTCAATGCATCTTTACTTCGTAGAATATAACACTTGTAGAGAAGTTGTTAAAAGGATTTTAAAATCAGTGATTCTGAAAACTAGAACACTTTGAGAAAGAACGTAAGGAATTTTATTTATGATTACCTAAGTACATCAATGGGACTTGAAAGTACATCTACTTACGATAGAAAAGTGTAAGGTTCAAAACATTGTTATCACCCAACAACCCGAGGAGCGGAAACATAACTAAAAGGAATAAACCCAAAGAGAGAAAACTCTAAACATATTATCCAAGTACAAACACAAAATTTTAGGCAAGGTGAATACCCCTCAAGAGAATAAGGGGCTTATGAAGACCAAAGCCGAGAGATCGGTGCCTTTGCAGGTTTGTATAAATGATCAACACAAACAAACTAATGGCATCATCATCCATCACCACAACAAGGCCAATGAACAATCGGATAATGTGCATATCACGATTTCGATGGCTAAGGAAAACAAGTTGGATAATCCTAGAAGAAAGTATAGTGAGTTCCTCCTATAACATCTCCAAACACCCAAGGTCAAAAAATCTCCAAAAGCAAAGTGAAAATTGGAGATGCGCATGTATCACCACATCCCGGGATGCAAGAAAAGAGAACACCGGATAGAACGTCCACGACCCCCTGACATGAAAGAGAGAAGCTTCGGATACTCTAGTAGAAGCATGCAAAGATGGGTATCATCTCACTAATCCATGTGTCTAGATTGACCACATCCAAAGGGCACTTAATCCCACCAAAGTGTCCACAATGTGCTGAAAAGAAGTAATAAGCCTAGAACTGTTGAAGCTCTTATCAAAGGCCTTAGACCTAAGAGTAATGGCTTATTTAAGTAAAATACCAAGAACCTCCTATCAAAGACGATAGAAGAAGATGGATAGGGAATGCCCGAATCTCTATACAAATGCTATTAACTCCCTTGATTGTAAAGAAGACAAGACATTTAAATATAAAGTGCCATTCATTCTAACCTCCTACATACGACAAAATGATAAATCCTATCACCACGAGGAATATGGTAGTTCACCTCAACTCGTTATTTATGTAAACAAACCCTCAAGTGGCCAAGAGAAATCCTTGGGCCATGTGACCAATCATGTTGAGGTAGTCATGTTGGATGATAGTGTCATCAATTGTTTCTAAGAAATTCTTGACATTAAAATTCATCTTGTGGTTGAGAGGTACAAATGAAGTGAGTATATTATCGCTATATGTCTTCCATGTAGTTGTATACATCATATACTTCATAGGAAGAAGGTGAGAAGGGGTAACTCGGGAGGAATCAAAGCAATAGAGATGTTGATAAACTAAAGAAACAAACTGGCTTCAAAATACCAACATCTTGAATAGACAATGGGATCCAGGTAAGAACCCCCTAAGAAGCAAAGTGCCAAATATGGGTATTTTTGATGACTTAAAGTCAAATCAACTTGAGAACTTTACTATCCAAAGCATGGAAAGAGGAATTAAGAGGAAAATATGAAAGACGTGGCAAATGAAAGATCTCTTGGATCAAATAGGTTACCTAAAGAATTCCATAAAAACCTTTGAGTTTGGCCAGTCATTTGAGAGGACTTATCATAGATGTACCAAGAAAGATGTAATCAATGCAAGACTAAAAAGCTAATTTTCAATGGCTCTAAATGCGATGGTTAAAGGAGGGAGGACCAACACCCTCCTTAAAGTTTCCTACAAAATTTTGTCCAAAGTTTTTGCAAGCAAAGTAGTTGTTAAGCAGCTAGAATTACAAGGCCTCGAGCGGACATTGTTCATCAAAGATGGATTCATTTTCGCTAACATTATAACACCTTTGGAAGACATGATAGGCTTGGAAAAGAAATGTAAACCTTTGTTTCTAAAGATTGATTTACACATAACCTACATGGAACTACAATTTGGATACATTGCATCAGGTAACGTTTGAAAAATTTGTTTACCAAGGTTGTCACTACTCTTTTGTACTGGGCTTCGCTAGAGTTAGTGTTAGTGGAAGCCTCAAAAAACCTATTCACCTACACATATCCACGTGGATAACTCTTAAAGGTCGCAAGAATTCAGGGCCAAATCAATGGGATTTCTCTCTTAGGTGGCGGCCAATATCACAATCGGCATTCTGCAAACAATTTTACCATGACCCTCAACTACCTTCAATCAATAGTGGGAAGAATGCAATGTTAGATATCTTCCTTGAAGCAACGGAGATTTTGATTAGTGAAGAAACAACAAAAGGAATTATTATTTAAAAGGACGTAATGCCAACTTGGTTACAACATCACTACAAGATTATCACACCAAGCCACATTAATAAATTAGATATCTTGAAATTCCATTTGGAATTCATCTTTCCTCAATTGACCATTGGAGATAGGCGTAAAGAAAATACAAAAAGAATTTAATAGAGACTTTTTGTTGGCAGAAAAAATAGATGGTTCTTCACAAGATCTTACCAACATGAAACATGCTCTACTTGGCTTGCCCTTCCCTTGAAAATGGGGCTTACCAAACTATAGTAAATGTTAAAAAGATGTTTTAAGAGGAAAATGAGGTGGTACAAGAAGGATAACTTAGCATATTAAGAAATATGTAATCTGCACAAAGATACAAATCATGGTATATTTGAAAAATATGGCAGTAGGCTGTAATATAAAAAATTAGGTTTTAGGGCCTAAATAGATATTACTAAAAATAATAATCCTGACAATCTAATAATCCTGACAATCATAAATTGTGTAATTATATCAAGCCAAGAGATATGTCATAGATATGCTAATCAAAATGCAATTAGGGTTGAGGGTTAGAGAGATGCCACCATGCTACCAAGCTCACAATGTGTGACAGTGAGCTGAAACCGGGTACAAAAGCTGGGCAAAGTGTCATTGAGTTATCTCTAAAATCTAAGAACCTAAAAGTGTGTGCAAGACAGGTTTTTCCAAAGGTGGACAGGTTTGTGACCGATCAAGTCTAAGGGGTTGCGAATTTGTCCCCATATGCTTTGAATTGAATTCAGATTCTAAGTTTTGGTTTGCCTGCATTAGAATATCTAGAATTTGGGCTTGCTTTTGTGCAATCGTTGTCATATGATTGAATATAGCTCCTTTTCGATTGTAGCACTAAAAGAGGGTTGGTAACGATTTCATCCGGACTGACCTCACCACATACCCACTAATGTGAAAGTATTGCACTACATACTAATACTCCAAAGAGGGATCGAGCCATGCATAATTCTTCCAATCCTATGATGAGACGACAAGAAAAATAAAGATGATGAAGCCTTAGATGCAGCCCTCGCACTAGTTAATAGATAACTTTCACTCATTTGTAGCTGATGGATTTGTAATCTAAAGCGACAATATTGATGTATTCAAAATTTGAGTAGCTTGTTGTAATGGTGCTCTAAGGAATGGGTGCTTCAATGCTTGCTCATGTCCTTCTTAGAGTGTGCCTTTGATATGAGATCCCTAGATGCCCCTAAAGAGTTAGGGTAGATGTGTTTACATAAGTGACCATTTGAATGATTTCCGACCCCAAAGTACCACCTAAGCCAACTAAGCTAAGTTGTGCATTTGAAAATATGATTGTTGCAAGTCTGAGAGACAAGTTCGTAGCAGGCAGGTCCATAGGCAGAATCTAACTTCGGCCACAAACTTGTCCAAGCTAAATTTGTAATCAATTCGAGACAATTGACAATTTATTACTAGACTACCTAGAAACGCATGGGCGTAGAGGAATGTACTTGTAGCGTAAAAATTTATGTCATTTTCAACTTTAAATCATTTTTTTAAACTAACTTTAAAAGAATATAACCTAACCCTAATTTCACCCTAAAAGATACCCCTAAAAACCTATTGATACATCCAGTCATCTTGTTAATTCACATACTCATATTTTGGCATTTTGTTAATTCTGAGCTTGAAGGAGAGAAAGAGAGCTTGAAGGAGATACGATAAAGATAAAGATAAAGATAAATATACTAATGTCCAACAAATGACCACAAAAGTAGGTCCATGGGACTCCAGCCCAAACAATATACAAAGTGCGAGCGGGGACAACTCAAAACGAGTTTCCAAAAAACAGAAAAAATGACAAAAGACAAAGCGAGAAAAGGAAACCCGAAGCCAAAATACCCCCACAGTGGGGCAATGGAGCAAGTGGGGGAGAAAGACGAGAGAAGCAAAGAAGGGAATGAAGGGGGGGGAGCAAACGAGGACCAATGGACTACTCAGGAATGGTAGCCAAACCCTCCGAACATTACAGGCCAACAAAAAGAAGCTCTGATGGACCGTAGCAACCCGAAGAGGGGGGAAAAACCTTCTCCCTCGCTAAGATCCGAGACCGACGCAACGACCAAGGGGAATATTGGAGCTAGGCTGCCCTCTAGTACGTGTGTGCATCCGATTCTGCTGGCAGTGATCGAGGGAAGTGTGAAGGTCCAACCGGGGACGAACTGATCTATGCACTGTATCTGAATCAGAAAGGCTCTGCCGTTTAGTTCCTCCACCTGTGGGTAGAACCGGAAAGAAGGTTGTAATTCGTCTCGTGGGGATGACTCTCGAAGGGGGATGAAGAATCTGGTCGCGAACAACAAAGACTCGCGGATGTAGAGGGCAAGACACCACTAGTCAATATATCTGAAGAAGACCGGAGAGTTTGAATCCCTCTGAAGAGACAGTGAAATCGTCCTCTGATCTCATAATATATGGGGTAGTGGAAGATGAAATGAGTCTTGGTCTCCACCTCTTGAAGGCTACAAAGCCTACAAAGTTTGTCCTCTCGATCAATGTGGTGATCAGTCTCGCATCGAAGTCTGTGGGAGCCGACTCGAAACTGACCTAGAGGTATACGGAGGGCATGCACCTAGTGACGAGAGGTGTACTGAGGGCGGATGATGAGTCCATCTCTGATCTCAAGAAAGTGCTCTGCATAAAGGGACATCTTAGGGCGCAAACCCCCAGGAGGGTTCACCCAAGTAGTCTGAATGAAGCGCCTGTAGATATCCTCCCGGATGGACCTGTTCAACACTTGCTTGGTGGGCAAGAGATGATTGGGAGCATTCAGGAATACTGGAAAAGGGGGAGACGATCGATCTGGATACCAACTGAATCCAACAAGGCTGAAGTCTCGGCAAACCAACAACGACCCCCAGCCTAGGCAATACTCACAGAGGAACAATAAGCGAGATACGGATACCTGTCCCGCTCATCGGAGAGATCACCAAACCTCCTGATACGGTGAAGAAATGTTGATATGTCAAATATAGTCTCCAGACGGAAAGGTCGAGCTTCGAACTCTACCAAAATAATATGTTGGGGGACCGTCTGCTTGCATCTGATGAAGCGGCGAAGGAGGAGAGTCTGAATCCTCTCAGCAGAAGCCCAATCTGTGTCCAAAAGGGAGGGCCCCTAGACAATAGACCCATAGAGAACAGTGGGGCGGATGAGGGAGTTCATAAGAAACATCTTGGAGGAGATGTCCTGGAAGTGGTGTCGAAAACACTGTCTCTCGAGAATAGCAAGAGACCCATACCCTTTATTCACCCTCGGTGAAGAGCGTGCCTCATCACCGAATCTAAGCCCCAGAACTGGACTCCCGGGGTGTGTATGTATTAGTAATTCAACCTCCACCTTGCCCTCAAGAAGAAATGGAGGTGTGATGTCCTCAACCCATTGAAAACCATGACCTTGGTCTTACCCAGATTGACCGTCAAATGCCGAAGATCATAGAATAAAGCAAGAGCATCAAGTTGTCTCTGAAGCCCTCAGAGAAGAGAGCAAGAAAAACAATATCATCGGCAAAAAGGAGAATAGAAATCAATACGTGGTGAAGAAGGCAACCATCCCCTTCCTGAACGTGATCCCGAAGAAAAGATTCCAACTCCTCAATGTAAATGCCAAATAGGGTAGGAGACAGGGGGCACCTGTTTAACCCCATGGTGCTCTGATAAAATCGGACAACGATCCAAGTGAGCGATGCGAAGACGACAAAAGATGGACTCATAAAGGCGCATGATGCCGATAATAAGAATCTCAGAGATACCAATGTCTTGGAGCACTGGAAGAGGGCCATGCGAGGTACGGAGTCAAAAGCTTTCCGAAAGTCTACAAAACAACAATAAACTTTCGAAGAGCGGTGACAAATCCTCAATAATAGCCCGAAGGTGAAGATGTGGTCGATGGTGTGGTAACCAGGGTGAAAACAAGCTTGACCTCTGGCTTTGAGCTGTCGCACGCACCAAAATCTCAAACAACACTGTGGAGAACTTGTAGCATAGAGTTTGGAGAAAGAATGGCCCACCATGATAGTCCTGTAGTTATTCGAATCGAAATGGACCCAACTTTGTGAATCAAGTGAATGATATGATCGACCTAGTAGGAGGAAAACCCATGGTAACCCAAGCTCGTTCTAGTGTAATGTCAGGGATCCCCAAAGTATCTGTGATAAAGGAGTTACCAACCGTTAATGGGTCTTGTGTCGGGGTGGGGGGTGGGAGACCCCTCACCTTGAGGTTTAGTTCCCTGTCACGCCTAGTACGTTCCTCAATTAACTTGGCTTGCATAACGGCCTCAACCGCAACCAAGGGGTGGGGGAACACTGCCTTTCCCACTAACAACCTTGGTCCATGATTCTGTTTCCAGTTTTAAGGAGGCCTGGTTATTTTTTATTTCCTCCTGTTGAGACCGGAGGTCTACAATTTCTGCATGTAGGGCATCATTAGGAGAGCTAGTATTATCCGTGTTGGTGGCTAGTTTTTCTCTCAAGATGGCATTCTCAGATTCAACATCTGCGACCCTGCCAATAAGTGCACAGACCTCAGTTTGGAGTTGTTGATTGGCAATTTCAACCTTCTGGATTCGATTAAGGAGTTCCAATAAAATGTCCTGCTACATTGTTTTTAGAGAGGTGTTCCCAGGGATTCCCAACCATGCCGCTGCCAGTAGGGGTGTTCGGGGCCATGATTGAAGCTAAACCGGTAGGGTAAACCACCTGAAGAGGGGAGAGGCTGAGAGGCGAATCAGGGAGCATACCAGACAACAGAGACGACCTCACAGTTAAACCAGCGATAATTAATCTCCTGTTTCAGCGACTAAAAACAAAAGCCCCTGAAATTTTGTGTTTGTGAGCCCAGACAGTGAGCCAAGACTGTATGCATGCACGAGCAGGCAGTCCCGTAAATTCAAGCAGTCAAGAGTTTGGAGGAACCCTCGAGCAGTGGTTTGCGAGCAATAAATGTGAGTCACGACAGTGCAAGCACAACAAGGAAAGAAATCGAGCCACGAAACAGGGTAACGTGATTGTATCCTGTGGATCAGTATGCACAAAAACGTGAGATCAGATCCTCTGCGGCAGATAACGATCAAACCCAAGCCACGAAACCAAGATGTGCCCTATTCGTGTCTGTATTTCGTGCCCTTTGTTGATTGTATTTTTTGTGCCGACTCTCGACTATATTTCATACCCTACTGTGACTGTGATTCGTGCGCACTCGTGACTATAACAAGGAGGAGAGTAAAATGTGGACGTTGGAAGAAGGGAGGCCAACAGTCGTGAGAAGCGAAGCTCGAGAAAAACGAGTCACGATTTTTTATCAGGAGGAAAAAGCTCGACGAAAAAGCTCGTGCCCACTCGTGAGAAGTATTGCACCAAAAAAACGTGCCCTCGATTCACGAAACCAGAGCTACGAATCACGAAAAAACGAAGCACGAGATCGTGGATGCCATTAACACAGTCGTGAAGCAAAGAGATCCCATTAACACATGAAAACGTGCCCTCGATTCACATAGTCATGAGGATTCACACGGTGGGCACAATTTAACCCAAGAAGGTTACAAGGTGTAAATTACACAAGAGGTAGCTATGCAAATAAAATTTGCTTTCGTAACCATTCTTAATTCATGCTTATGATTATCTCAATCTTAGATGTTTATTTCATATATCGATATGTCGTCGTGGATCGAACTCAATGTTATGTAAGAGAAGGATCAACTACAAGCCAACAAACAACGAGTATCAATTTTAGGTATTTTTCAAACATCCATTGTACTCTTTTTTTTAATCAATTTTCTAATGTAATAATCAAACTAATATGTGATAAATGATTAATGATCATGAATGATGTGTTTCAAACACATCATTCATGATCATTGATCATGATCTATTAAACTTTTATATATTTAACATTTTTTAAATTTAATTTCGTATTTAAAGTTTAGTATTTAAGTTCTATTTTGTTAAACGTCTACCCTCTGTGTATGTTCTCACCTCGCACCATTTATGGTGAACTTGGTGATCGAATCGAGAGATTGACGTGTACGGTTTAGATGTTTAATTTTTTTAATTAGTTGTGTTTATTTTTTTATTTTAAAGTTTTAAATTGAATTCATTAAAAACTTAAATGTCTACCCTCTATGTATGCTCTCACCTCGCACCATTTATGGCGAACTTGGTGATCAAAATCAAAGATTGACGTGTAGGGTTTAACTTGTTTAATTTTTTTAATTAGTTGTGTTCGTTTTTTTATTTTAAAGTTTTAAATTGAATTCATTAAATACTTAAACGTCTACCCTCTGTGTATGCTTTCACCTCGCACCATTCATGGCAAATTTGGTGATCAAAATCAAAGAATGACGTGTAGGGGTTAGCAAATTAATTATATATTTGCATTTGTTATTTTAATAGCTTATTAAATTATTTAACAATGTTTTAAAAATATCTCTCATTGTAGGTTAAAACAAATTAAACAGTTGTAGTCACGGCATCCATTCAACTTCAGGGGGCATGGGGAAACAAGCAATGAGGGAATAACATAAGTGTTCCGGGTGGCTTGATAGTAAAAATAAATCCTCATTCTCCTTTATGGAGGCATGTGGAAGTGCTAGAGCTCATTGTCGGTGGTGGTGTTTGTGTTTGGACATGCCCCCATTGTGGCACCACATTTAAGTCCTCATACCCATTTGAAAGCTCATTTAATTGTGGTAACGAGGACGGGCATTAGACCATGTAAGAAGGTGGAGAAGAATAAAATAGCTATGTATTTAAGAGAACAAGAAGAGGCTAACTTTGAAATTGCAAGAGCTCGCTCTAAAACCATTTCTTTGCAGCAGAGGGCTATGGGAAAACCACCAACATCACCATCATTCCATCTTTTCATTGAAATTCATATGAAAGCTCAAGCTTTTCACTAAAACTCCTTTGGATGAAGAGACCACATCAAAAAAAGAACAAAAGGGCCTCTAAAAAATCATTCAACATGGAGAAGAGAGAAATTGCAGATGAATTCGTGGTTCGTGTTTATGCATGTGGGCTACCATTCAATGTGTTGAGGTCACTATATTGACAGCAGATGGTGAGAGCCATTAATGACACACCACAGGGGATATACAAGCCCTAACTATAATAAGGTTCGCACATCTCTTTGGTAAAAGAAGTGAACACATACAAACATCTTACAACCGATTAGAGATTCCTAGAAGGATTCAAGAGTGTCTATTATATCGGATGGATGGAAAGACTCCCAAAACAAACTTTTTATCAACATTATTGTAGTAAGCCCTAAAGGGGTAATGTTTTTGAATGCTATTGATTGTGAGGGAAAATAAAAGATGCCCAATTCATTGCAAACACTCTAATTGAGGTTATTGAATCAATAGGCCCTCAAAATGTTGTCTAAGTCACCATGAACAATACAAAAAAATTGAAAGGTAGCGGGGTCGATATTAGAGGGCAAGTATGGGCACATATTTTGGACACCATGTACAATACACTCCTAAATATGATATTGCGAAAGTTGAGAAAATCATATGGATTGAGAAAATCTACATGGAGGCAAACGAGATTCAGATGTTTGTCACCAAACATCACATGTCTCAAGCCATTTTCAAAAGATTCTCGAAGTTGGAGTTGTTGAAGGTAAGGGAACAACTCATAAGTTTTAAGTTTTTAAGTTTTTCATTTTAATATTTAATTTTAAATCAATTTGTATTGTTATTGAATTCTTTCCATTCCTTTTTAATAGGTTGTTGAGACTAGGTTTGTCTCTCACACACTCGTCTTGAGACGACTTGTGAAGGTGAAACATGCTTTGAGTAGCATGGTGATTAACAATATTTTGACTGTTGAGAGGCAAGCAAATACAGAGAGATCCCAAAAGATAAAGGCATTGATCCTTGATGATGATTGGTGGGAAAAAGTTGAGTATTTGTTGAGTTTCACAGAGCCTATTCTTTGTATGATTAGATTTGTAGACAAAGATAGTGTTTGCATTAGAGAAATTTATGATGGCATTGAGTCCATAATAAAAGAAATCATACAAGCCCAAAAGCAAGACCCTAAGGAAAAGTTTTATAATGAAGTTAAAAGTGTGGTCATAAACAGTGTGGAACAAAATAACTAGTCCATTGCATCTCCTTGAGTAATATCCCCTCTTGGGATACTATGCAAATCTCTGAAAGTACAAAATTAATTATCCGAATCACCCTAAGAAGATTAGATCTTCTTAGTTTGACCTCAAATAACCCAATGTTGGCAATAATACAACCCAAAGTGGGGTTGGAGTATGCCAAGGTGGTGGGTTGGATGGGAAAACTAATTAGAATGCTAATATTACCCAGATCTTATTTTTAACGATAGATAATTAATTAAAATTAAAACCCCAACTGCTGCAATTTTCCAAAATTAATTCCCGCTTAACCATCCAAGCAAAAATCTTCGAACTTTGGATTTTTGGTCACAAAAATATGAAGAACAATATCCCAAAACCAGTTTTTGCACAGCCAACATAAAACCCTAATTTTTCCTAAAAATTAGGTCGCCCAACACATTTAAGACATCCAATTAACTCCAAAAATTATAAAATCACTTTCTTTTTATTTCTCCTAATTTCTACAATTAAATCCACTATTAAACCGACCCCCAAACAACAGATCTAAAATAAATATTAATTTATAATACCAAAAAGCTTACAAACAACTGAAATCTTCTAAAATTAATATCTCACTCAAAACTCAATATTTCTTCACCAAATAAACTGCAGATGATTATATAAATCAAGAGCTTCCCAAAGAACTAAAGATCTGAATTTTTAGACCACCGAAAACCCTCCAAAACAACCCCCAAAATCCACAAACCAGTCGCTAGGGTTAGAGTGAATGGCATAAATTATTATCAGCTCTTTCTATGCTTCAAAAACCCTCCAAATAACAGTCCTACACTTGGAAAATTATGCCAACATAGATCAGATTATATATCTAACTTGTTCCTCCTCAAAACATGCCAAAACATGATCCAACACAAGTCGCCATAGCTGGAATTAATTGCAGCATTAAAAATCAGATCATAGAACACTCTAAAACTCTTCAACATTCATCAACAACATGCATATTTCACTCTAAATAAATGCACCAATCTTCTAATGGAGTAATAATGCATAAAACACACATCAACACTAGAGAGCTCAATGAATAGAACAAGAGAGTCTTCAATATCTTCAATAATGGCTTCCAAATGAAGCTTACAATGAAAGAGAGAAAGCTAGGGCATACATCCCATTACTCCAAGCATGGAGTGAAAATCAAATGATCAATCCAACATAACCCTCTAAGGAAATGCGACCTCCCTTTTATAGAATTAAGGGGTGCAATATCCATAAAGACCGACTTTTCCCTTTTGGAGGGAAAACATAAACTCTCATTAAAATATTTAATACTAAAACTATGTGCACTTTATTTATTTTTTAATTAAATAAATAAAAGTAACTAGCCTATGTGCACATTAAACTAACTAAAGAGACTCCCACTTGTAGCGCTAGGCATGCCAAGGGGTTACAATGTAAATGAAAAAAGGATATTAATAATGTCCCAAAAAGGGGGCATTACACATTGCCTATGCCTTAAATCTAAAATATTACGGCAATGAAAATGTTGGGTTACCTGGTAGGCAGCCACTATATAATGACCAAGAGGTTGCAGAAATAGGACGAGAGCGGCATTCGGGAGGTTGTTTCCTAATCCAGCTATATATAGTGCAATGCAATGAGATAGGGATGTTTGTATCTCAGAAGGTAGCATGGGAGAGGTAGAGGCTCTTTGTGACAAGTCCACCATGACTCCAATCAAGTGGTGGATTGTACATGGCCATGATGTCAAGTACCTACGACCTATTGCAATTAAATTGCTCTCACAGTATGAAGTTTGTTATTTGATATTCTAATTACCAATTAAGAATTAAAATTTAAGATGATAACACTCATTTTTGTATATTAATAATACTTTGTTTTTGTGATAGGTGGCTAGTAATTCTTTTGCAGAGCAAAACTAGAGTACTTATGGCTTCATCCACTCAACCAAACGCACCATGTTGGCATCCAAGAAGGCTGAGGATCTAGCATACGTACATTTCAACTTGCACCTCTTAACACATAAGATGAAAGAGTATAATAGAGGTCCTAACAAGCTTTGGGACATTCAACATGAAACCACAAACTTTGAAGCTTTTGCTGCTTGTTTGTCTAATGTTTCACTACTTGGCATTGATAACGAATTTCCAGGGAGGCCTTCACAAGTGTTTGACAGTGGAGCTAATGGGAGTGGAGCTGCAAGTGTCATCCATGAAGATGATTTTGAGGATCACCTAGATGATATGTTTTAGGCTTTCAGCCCTAGAAAACTGAAAGTGAAGCAAGTTGATAACTTGAATGTATTAAGTTATTAACTATTATGTTTTGAACTTTATGAATCAATACAAACTCAAGTCTCAATTCTCAAAGTATTTGAAATTTGTTTTCATGTTCCATGAATGATTGTATGAGTATTAAATTTCAATAAGTATGCAAATGCTTCTTTAAATTTATATACATATTTATATATTTACATATATAAACGTACCCACAACTTACCATACCGGAGGTTTTAAAAATTTACCGTTCCAACGTACCATACTTGTATCTGTGCCCATACTCATACCGAAATAGTCTAGGTCTATAGATATGTTTTGTAAAGTATGCAATGATTTATGTTGTTAAGTTAGAGAATAGTTGTGGACTAGTGGACTTGGGATACAAGATAGAGGAGTAGCCTTATGTTGGTGAATTAATAGGTAAATGGAACAATGTCAAAATAAATGCCAAAGTGATATTGCCAAGTGCACAGACCAAATTTTGGGTACTACATAGGCACAAAGATTAACTATAAAATAGATTGTTTGTGCTACAAAAGGTACTTGATCAATTGCAAACTCTATTCAAATACAGAATAATAAAAAAGTAATGCATTGCAATGATTAGAGCTCCCTTTGGTATGTGGCATGTGTTAGGTGAGTCAAATGCATCTAGGATTGATGGTTTAATGATTCTGAAAAGAATTTGGCAAGCATAGCAAGTTAGCAACCAAACAATCTTGAAGAAAACCAAATCATTGCCAATTCTTGTGTCGCATGCTAGCAAGAAGAAACAGAGTTACATATTTTTGGGCTTTGTGAAACAATTAAAGACTTTTGATTTTGGATTCAAGTGGTAGCATTTAATGGAAACTTCACATAGGAAACAGCTGCCAAAAGGTTCAGCGATTTTTACAGAAAAAGTATGAAAATCACCGAACTTTATAAGGTCTCAAAAATTCGCTCAAGTTTGATGCAATTCAGTAATACAAACGGTACAAATGATATAAGGGGTAAAAATCACTAAAATCCAAAAGGGTTAACAATCAACGTTCAAATGGTAATTTCCCAAATGACCACATGCCCACCTTCTAGCAGATATTTCCACCAAACCGCAAATTCAATGTCATGACACCAGCCTGTTCATCAACCCTTAGATGATCTGCAATAAATAGAGCCAAGGAAACAGCATTCCCATACAGAACCGGCGACAAAACGTTGACATCCTTGTGGCCTTGATAGAAGGGCATCGGTGGGAATATTGGGTTAACTGTTGGCGATGTAGGTTGTATAGGATTCAATCCAATTATAGTAGATGTTGATCCAATCGTTGGGGTTTCACGAGAGAATGGTGAATTGCAAGCCAAGGATTTCTAGTAATGGAGGGAACATTTATTATTCAGTATGGAGGAGATATTTATTATTTAGTATTTAAGGTTAAAGCATAGAAGTTTGTTTTTCAATTTCATTTAAGTTATAGGTTTATCATATGTTGAATACAATATGTTAAAAAAATTATCTTTTTAAGTTTTGTTTTTAATTATATTTTGTCTATTTTATTTTATTTAGATTTGCGTGTAATAAATCTTTATTTTATCTTTTTCAATATTATTTATATTTATAATTATTTATTTTTACATATAATTATTTTGAATTTTTCATTGTTCAAACTTGATGGCAATTTGAACTTGAACTGAACTCTATCCTCATCAAACTCGAACTTGAACTCAAACCTTGTGACTTAGGCCGAAAGAGGTCCTCTAGGCAATACCTAGATAGTATGGGACAATGGCAAGTTGTATGAAGTTCGCAAATTGTTTCCTTTGGAAAGAAAGGTTTAAGTCTAATGATAGGAGAGATCAATCTCCCTTGCAGTTAGGAGAGCTTGACTCATTCGATGTAGACTTAGTTAAACACATTATGAGTGAAGAAGAGGGATTTCGGAAAGATGTTGACTCTTTGCAAGTAGATTCAGAAGCAAAGATGTTGGCTTTTCTTGCACTCGGGAAAAAGGGACTCTTCAAAGTGGCATCCTTATGTAACTTTTTTATTCTTATAGATGTAATAAAAACGACATTAAACAAAGAAAAATAAAATGTGACATACACGATAAAGATGCAGCTTCCTTTCAAAACAAAAAGTCGGATTTTCTTTCACGGCCACTGCTTGCCTAAGATAAGATTCGACATCAGCAATTTGCAATCCCTGCAGATTGTGTAAATCGTGAACAGATAACACCTCTTCCAATACGTATCTGTAGAGACACCAATGACCTAGAATTTAGCATGTACTAAAACGGAAACCTAAGAATTACACAACCATCACCAAAGTAAAATAGTATAAAATTCAACCATACGGTGTAACATTGCTTAGCACTAAAAATGCTTTAGGAAAATCAAGTTTCCCCAATGCCTTCCAAAGGTCTGTCTTCCAATGCATTTCTGAATCTGAGTCATATGCATATGTCTGCCTCCTTTCACCACTAATAGGATAGAGTTCATCATCTAGAGAATAACAGAAGTCAGTGTTCTTTGCGAATCAAGACGGAAGTTTATAGAGGTTAGCATTGCATTAGACAAATCAGGACACTGAAAAAGAATGAAATCAAGCACAAACAAATGAAAATAGGCAGTGAAATTCAATAAAAGAGCGACATAAAAACTTGAAAACAGAATTCAAGGCTATTAAAAACTATTGTCAACTGACATCAGAAATAAATTTTGTGCTTAAATGGAAATGAAAATCAATGATCTG
This sequence comes from Taxus wallichiana var. yunnanensis, assembly GCA_018340775.1. Taxonomy (NCBI): domain Eukaryota; kingdom Viridiplantae; phylum Streptophyta; class Pinopsida; order Cupressales; family Taxaceae; genus Taxus; species Taxus wallichiana. Next base: position 330,438,709 of record CM031234.1, read on the forward strand.
CATGATTTTCTTGATATAAATGTCATTATGAAAACTATGGCATTGGCCTCACAAACTTCTCTTCAAACATTCTCAGCCAAAAATAAGTCTTCAACTAAAAAGAAAGTATTAAAGAATGGATTGCCCGACTTCTTTTTCAAAAAATCACAACATTGAATGGCATAACAGTGTTTGATGCTATGTTTTCCCATTTCACAAGTAAAAGATCACTCTCTAGCTAGGCAGCTAATCTAATTAATTGAAAGAGGCTCAATATACAACCAAGTTATGAAAAATAAATGCAATCAATTTCATATATTGAAAAATAAAATCCTGCATAACAATTGAATTCATATCATGTCAGATCAAAAGGAACCAAAAGCAAACATCTGATGCCTTTTACCATGCTATCAAATGCCTTCAAAATATTTCAATATTTATGTGAGCAAGTCGGCAATAGTTAAAAATGTAGTATACCCCAGTGGTGTCACAATTCACATATATCACATAACCTTGAATGGATAAAATGCCAGAGCATCTGTCTGAACGTCCTCAGAGACTACAACACTTAAGTTTTTAACATGGCTAATCATAAGTAATCATATCTCAGCTACTTCAGTAAGTTATAAATGTCCATTAATAATTGACGTTTTATTACAATAACAAAGCTAAAAGGGGGTGTGATCCTTTTACAGTGAAAAAGCACTGATAATGGGCATTTTTCCTCTGAATTATGGTTGTAGTTTGCAATAGGATATCATTATCCTGTCTAGAAGGACTTCCCTGAATATTTTCCATCTGTTTCCATATGATTTATGTTGCTAAAATGTGTTTGCATTCTTAAGAGACAAAACAGATCTTTTAAGAAAGTAATTGTAAAATTAAGATTTTGCTTAGTGCTATATGTGTTGTACCAGTACATCTCACTCTATACACAGTGTCTTCGAGAACTGCAAACCATAGCAATTCCTCAGATCAATGTGTCCTTTAGTGTCTAATAATTGGAGGAAGAAAATTATTTTTATTTGCCAAGAACTCCCAAAAACAAGTGATAGATTGGTAAAGAAAGAAAAATGAAAAACTTTTGTCATAAAGACACTGAGGGATGATGCTGGGGTTTCTGAGCCTGCAGCCTTCTTCTCAGGCACAGATAGGCATGAAGTTTACAATCAGAGGAACAGTGGTAAACCCCGCATCCTGAAAGGAGCTATAGAATGTAGGGATAAGGGTGATCTCAGGGCCTCCCAAAAACTATCATCACGCTCTATTGTTAAGGCAAGTCTACATTGATTTCAATGCACCAAACCATTGGTAACCAAAAGAGCTTTGAGAATAAATGTTCCAAGCAGCAAAGGAATTGTGCATTCCTTTGACTGGAGAGAACAAAGGCTCAAGATTTACTGACAAGGGCCTTATTTACAGATTCATGGGAATATTTACAGATTCATGGGAATACGGCCCTCAGATTTAAGATATATGGGAATCGGCGGAGATATCTTGGAATAATCATGGTACTGAGCTCTGGCTTCTCCTAGGGGTAATTTACCTTGCAATTTTCGACACCTCTGCAGATGCGAAAAGAATTGTCAAGGAGATTCATGATATTTTAGAATGTTGGATTATTTAGTGAACTATGGGAAGAAGGGTTTCATCCTATCTCTAAAAACCTCTTGCAGGTTCCAACCTATATCAGACTATATGACCTTCACTGGACCTTCTAGAACGAATGTTTTCTCCGAGAGGTAAGCAAGCACCTTGGAACCTTATTCTGTATCTTAGACAAATCAAAGGAGAAAAAGCCAGCACATATGCTAAGGGTCTCTATTTACTTCAACCTTACAAACCTCTCTAGGAAGGTGAATTTAGAATACAATGGCAGTTTCAAAAAGGAACAAAAGGTTGACTAAGACTGCATTCCATTTCATTGCAGAAAGCATCATGAAATAGGTCATCTCACACAAGCATATCCCGAGTCAAGGGATCAAAATGAATGGCAGTCCTTTGAGAATTGCTAGAACTAAAATCCTAGACATAGTCCTGGAGAAGCAGGAAATGACTGAAACTTACAAAAATCTTGAAGAAGAGCTTCTTGATTCCCCTCCCAATCTATAACAACAACAGGTTGGTACCAAGAAGCATGTAGACACCAGACTGTGGAAAAGTGGTCAAACACCTCAGTCAAAGATTGCAGATGGAAAGGCCTTACTTCATTCAAAAATTCAAAGAAAAATCACATAAAGGTTCTTGCATGACAGGGAAAATATATACTTGTGTCCAATGCAATGAACAGTGTACCATGAAACATGAGTATCATGCATGCCCCTACCAAGAGAAGACTGCTTAGATGGCTCATCCTCCAACGAAAACACAATCCTGTTTTATTACAGTAAACAAAGATTTTAAAAGACAACCAAGTCAGACTCAATAATATCTGGAGATGAGCGAAAATAAGAGTAAATGTAAGACGGGCAGGGTTATTGTGATCTTGTAGAAACCTGAATCAGTAGATTGTACCATGTTAGTTGCACCTAGAAATTTGATGTATCATATGGTACAGTGCTATAGTAACAAATTTAACATGTGTAATTTCTAACATATATGGCCCCACAAATCTATTCCAGGGAAAAAGGTGTTGAGAATCTGAGATGAACTGGATAAAATTAGAATTTCTTTTTGTATAACAAATAGATATAGATAGATAGTTATCTAGATATATTTGGTGGGGGTGATTTCAACACTATACTGAATTCATTAGAGGAAAAAGGAGGTTAGGAGCAGATATCGAGTCAAACAGGTATCTTTGTTCAACAATGAATGCCAAACACAGGATGATAAATAGCAGCTGTTTGGGCCAAAAGAATGTTGGCTCGCTTAGAACAATCGAAGATGGGCAGGAACCAAATGTTGACCATCTTGATAGATTCTAGTAGATTGGTCCAGGCTAGAAGGCAAAATTATCCTAGAATCAAAATAAAATAAACCAGAGATCAAAACCAAAATAAACATGAGAGACCACAAGCTAGACCAAGTTATCTTGCTGGTGGAGACGAACGAGGAGTAAGTTAGTGCAGAGCGATTCAAATTTGAATTACAACAAATTATCTCTACCACCACAAAAACAGAAGATATGTTAGTTCCTAAGCAATATAAACTCCAACTGATGACAAACCAAAGATGAAGTAGGCGTAGGAGCAGGTGGATTTTAAGCCTATTGGATTTCATCTTGGGTGTTACATAAATGAGACATGGTGCCATTAATTCCATTAAGCGTGGAGAAGAAGAGAGATAAGATAAGATAAATATATTAATGTCCAACAAATGACCACAAAAGTAGGTCAAAGGGACTGCAGAAAATAGCGAGCACCGATACAAGGCGGGAAAACCAAAGAGTTCCCGTAAAAGAAGAAATACAAAACCCAGAAGAGGTGGCCAACAAGAAGAAGAAACCGCACACACCCAAAATGGGGGTGGAAAAGCAAGATAGAGAAAGAACGGGGCAAAGACGACTAAGGAGAAGAAAAGAGGAAAGCCCATCAGGGGATGGAAGATCCAACTCTCCTAACATCCAAGGCCGACTGGAAGAAGTTGAGGATAGAATGCCGACCAGCCAAAGAGAGTCTGCCTATTATGTCACTATCTAGATACAGTATTATCCCTCTAATGCTTGGTGGATCTCGTTTGTCGCCTGAGGCCGGACCTAGTACGAGCATGTTTGTGATGACTTGGGAACCATGGATGGTTTCCCTGGCCGAACCAACCTAGAAGAAGAGGCGGGAACGGTCTCACAAGGGCGCTTAATGCCTCTCTCCACCGGTAAAACTGTGAAGAAGGAAGTGATCCGCTGGGTAGGGTCTGGTCTAGAGTGCGACTAGAGAGTGTGCTCACAAAGCTTCAAAGCCTCCTGTAGATATAAAGCCAGACACCTCTAATCCTCAAACTTGAAGAAGTCAGAAAGATCTTGCATCCTCCTAAATAAACAGTGAAATCTCCCTCTGATCTCGTAGTAAATGGGGCACCGAAAGATGAAGTGTGTTTCCGTCTCGGTCTCCTGGAGGCTACACAACTGGCAGATCTTGTCCAAACGATCAAGGTGGTGATCCGTCTCACAACGGAGCCTATGAGAACCAACCTTGAACTGACCAAGGGGAATGTGAAGGGCATGCATCCAATGTTGAAGGGTGTACTGAGAGAGGATAATGAGAGTTAAGTTAAAATTTTGGCACAAGTATGATCAACCAGTTTCACAAGTGATGCCATCTCTTTCCATTCAAATTGGAAAAGGCCCAGATCATCGAGAGGCAAGAAGAAGAGATTTTATAAGTTTCTAACCCGCACCCAAAAATTCTTGAGTTTCAAACAAGACAACTAACTCCGGCAGAGAAGAAGCGGGTGTCATAAGAAAGTTTATTCTCAACGACTTGACAACTCAAGGACACTTTTTGTATCAAGTTTGGGAGCACTTTTTTGTCATTGACATCTATACAACAACACCCGAGAATGAAATCATAAATTTTGAAAAGAGTTTCAGGAAAGACTAAGACTCAAGTCTCAAGGAGAATAGACACGTCCTCCAAGGATGAATAGGCACACAAATGTCAAGGCGAAAGGCACCGAAGTCGAGAAAAAATAGTTGCACAACCATTGAGGGTATGAATTTGGTCCGCAAGAAGTCAATCAAGAGGAAGTTCATATGGAGGAAGTCGATCCAAAGGAAGTTCATATAAGACATTTTTTCAAAGGAAGTCTGCCTAGAGGATGTCAACATGCCCCAAAAGTGATGCCAACAACACGTTGAGACTATTCTTGGATGTCAAGAATCTGACCAAGGACACTAGGAAGGACATCAGCAGCATAGCAATGGTTGATGTCAGAAATCAGGTCCTAACATCAATGTCAGGTATGATTTCAATTTTGGAGTTTTCAATGCACTACAAAGTCCAATTTTCTAGGATTTTCAGGTTCTTGCCCTTGAATCCATCATGGCTAGGTCCGAGCACCTTCATTGAACCAATAGACCACATTTTTGTATAGAATATATTTCATGGCAAAATATTTTGACAACCCGCTATTGGGCATATAATTTGCATAAAGAAACCCTAATACTGAAGTTGGGGCAGCCATTACATGAATCCTAAATTTATCACCACAGCTGCCCCCTTGTATTCAGGATGCTACACTCCTCCAGCCAATTCATAGTGTCTCAGCATTGGCAGGAAAGTTAAGAAGTCTAGTGGGGAGGGTAGATGTAGACGCCGGCTTTGGTATGAGTGTTATATTAGGAGTTCTGTTAGGAGTAGAGGGTTCAATAAAAATTCTAAATACCTACATTCCCCCAGCCAATTCGTAGTGTCTTGGCATTTGCAGGAAAGCTAAGAAGTCTGGTAGAAAGGGTAGATGTAGACAACATTTTTGGTATAATGAGTGTTTTATTAGGAATTATGTTAGGAGTAGAGGGGTTCAATAAATTTTTCTAAACATAGGTGATTCCAAAGGGCTGGGGATCCAACTGTTGTACCTGCTCTTCTTGGGCTTCTATATATGTACATGACTCCCGGAGAATAGCGCATGATGAAAGTCGCATATCATTGTGGCATGATCATAAGAGTAACATTTGATATATGTACTGTAAGCAGTTGCTATGAATATCATATTGTTTGAGTATCTCGTGTGTTTTGTGTATTCTATGTGATTCACTCTTTGCCTGTTGTTATGTGATTTGTTTGAATATTATAATGTGTTTTGTACATAATGCTCTTGTAGGAGGGTTAGCATTCAAGTGAAGTTTCCCTCCTACATGTACTTGGCTTACTTAAGAGTTATTATGTTTTATTGCACTCTAGTAAAATAATAAATGATTAGCATTTATGTGTCCTAACTAGGTGTTTCTATGAGCATGTTCGATATTTGGTTAGTTAGTCAAGGTTAATACTTGTCACCAATACAATCAATTATTGCTGATCGTTGTCCAACCGACATACCTTCTCAAGAGCCTTTGTACTTATGTTACATCTGGTAAAATGTTCACAAGCTCTATCGAATTTCCTCCTTAGTTGAATTGTTGTCTATATCCTTGACAAACTATGTATATATGCTATGCTATATGAACTAGTGGAGAACCATCTTCACACAAATATGGTATGTGCCAAAAGGTATCCAAATGACTTGAGGTGCCAATAGCACTCTCGATGTGTATGAGATCCATGTTAAAATGGATATGTGCTAATTATATTAATTTAATAAACAATACTACAACAATTACCATATATGTAGGTTTTAGGGTTCCGTATTCAACATTCAAGGTTTCAACATTTCAAACTCCGCATTAAATGTTCAGGGTTCAAGTTTCTTGTTTACAATTTAAGTTTCAGGTTTTAGGAGTCCCAGGTGAAGGTTTCTAGGGTCACGGTTCTAGATTTTAAGGTTCCATGTATAGGTCTTAGATTCATGAATTTCAAGTTTCGGGGTTCAAGGTTCCAAGATTTGAGGTTTGGGGAATGAATTGAGAAAATACTTAAAACAGTATATACACGAGAGTTGTAAGAAAAAGAGCTGAAAATATCTTCATTAGCTTGAAACACCATAAGAATAAAACTACAAATTAAATTCGAACTCTACATCTTCAATAGCAGCACGAGGATGAGTTCATACAAAAGATGCATCAAGCCTATTTAAAGGCAACTCTCCAAGAAGAGCTCCAATCCATGAGTGAGACAATGAAAATTAAGGGTGAAATCCCAATGTGAAAAAAAAAAAAACAACCTCGGAAATTATTAAATCTAAAGACCCAAGTATTTTTAACCTGGTTAAAGACTTAATCAGCTAAACACCTAGGGACGTTACTCAATGCAAGAAATAGGCCTTGGTCGATCTCAAATTACAATAAATCCAAGGTCAATGTGAAAAATCCATGAAATAAGCCCAAGAATACAATAAATACAACACCACATGACAAAATATAAGCAAAAAAAAAACTTCGTAAGGTTGGCTTGCTAGAACATATATTGACAACATGGCATCAATGTTCCTCTCACATCCACCCACACACCCCAAAAGTCCTAGCTGATGTGGGATGTAAAATATGTCTCTTGGCACAAAAATATACAGCTCTACGTGGAAAATAAAGATTAAAAATGATCTGCACCACAGGGCCCAGGATTTATGTGTGGAGAACAACCCCGCACATGGAGACAAGATCGAGGTTATAGAATGTGCAAGAAGAGTTTAACACTAACGGACCAAACACATTCGAATGCAAGAAGTCTTCTTGCTGAATGGTGCAACTTTTATTCATTAGAAAGAATACGGAATAGTACTAAGGTGTACAAAGTGCAGCAAGACTAGGATTGAGGATTCATGCGATCATTAAGGGGAAACACTTCCTTGACTGAATTTGTTTCAACTAGAACAAGATTGCAGATGCGAATGAGAGATACAAGATATTGGGGATAAAAATATTAACTACTTTCTATGTCTATGGTCGTTCTATTACCCTGCAGACGACATTTACAAAAGTGGAAGATCAGAAAATGGTTCATCTTCCCGGTTGAGTGATTTTTGAACTTCCAACGCACAGTGTGCTGACATATGCTTTGACATGGCACGAACATGGAGAGTGCCACTTGGTGTGTAATGTGGCAGCGTGAGGCTGACACATGACAGCCAAGTATGGACATCCTGTGCAAGACACTTTGGAAGTGCGCAATATGTTGCAAAGCAAGACACCAACAGCCCAAAGTGTTGCATTGTGTTGCACGGCAATGCAATGCTGCAAGATAGTGTGTGGCATAGCAAGAAGCCGCAAATGTTGCGCAGCATAGCGAGAAGTTCCGAATGCAACAAGATTTGATATGTGGTATGAGTGCACCAAGGTACCGCAAGGTTTTACACGTGGCACAAAGTGAAGGAGATGTTGCTGGTCATGATGGAAATGCATGCAATTTTGCAAGAATTTCAAGTGACTAGGTGTAATTAATAAAAATGAGATAATAAGGTAAATGGAATCTAGAGGGGGTAGAGTATGCATGCCTTGTTGAAAAACGTGAATGACAAGAACTATACATAATTAAGTGGAATGAACCTTGGTCAACCTTGGTAATGTAAATGCATAGTGTAATGTCCCCTTTTAGGACAAGTTAGGAATTAGCATAAATCTGATCACACACAGCTGAAAAATAATTAATATTCAAACCCCAACTGCTGCAATTTTCCAAAATTCATATCTTTGGCTAGAGAAGTCCAAATGAGCTGAAATTTTGGATATTGGGCCACAAAAATATGAAGAATAATATTCTAAAATCAGATTTCGCACAACCAACACGAAACCCTAATTTTTCCCTAAAAGTAGGTCGCCCAGCACATTTAGGGCATCAAATCAACTCCAAAAATTATAAAATTACTTTCTCCTTATTCCTCCTAATTTCTACAACCAAATCCAATATCCAACCGAACCCAAACTACAGATCTGAAATATTAATTAATGACAACCAAATAGCTTGCAGACAGCTGAAATCTTCTAAAATTCATAACTCCTTCAATACTTAGTGTTTTTCCATGAAACAAGATGCAAAATAAACTAGAAATTTAGGGCTTTCCACTCCGCTATAGATCTGAATTTTTTAAGCATTAAAACCTTGCCAAAATTGCCCTCAAGTCGCTAGGGTTAGAGAAAATTAATTAAATAATTTCCAGCTCTTTCCTAGCCTCCAAACACACCAAAATATTAGCCCCTTGCTCTGAAATAATTAATAACACAGCAGATTTCAGATCTAGCATTTATGGCATCAAAACATGATCAAATCATCACCAATCCAAGTCGTTATGGTAAAAATAATTGCAACAATAACAACAGAAATAAAAGGAGCAATACCAATGACTTTCACACTCTAAACTTGGCGCCAAAAACTGAAATAACTCAAGCAATAATGACAGATCTGAAATTTACTTGAGAGTCTTCAACAATGGATCCAAATGAAGCTTACAATGAGAGAGAGCACAATGAAGAAGCTAGGGCATACATCCCAATACTCCAAGCATGGAGTGAAATCAAAATGATCAATTCAACTACCCATAAAAGAAATGCGACCCCTCTTTCATGGAATTAAGAGGTGCAATCTCCAATGACCGAACTTTTAATGTTTTCGCATTCAAATAAAATATTTATGACATCTACCATGTGCACTTTATTATTTTAATTAAATAATAAAGATATTAGCCTATGTGCACATTAACTAACTAAATAGCCCTCAAGGGGTTACAAAATAGATAACAGACATCTTAGGACAAATTTCGAGCTCAATCCTTAAACCCATTGGGTTGAAGGTCTTCAAATATTCAATGTGGAAAATGTCCCAAGAAGGGGACATTACAGTCCTCCCTTCCCAAGATTGTTTGCCCTCAAGCAATATCAAGCTCGTGCATCCAAATGCAATGATGTAGCACTCCAAAAGTCATGTTCCCATGCCAATCAAGTGATGAAGCATTTGCAACAACTTGTGTTGCTTCTTTCTCTTGTAAGTTGGGAGTGTCTTCAACTGCAACTTCTTCTCCAAACCTGCACATGAAGCAAACTCATTAGAAAAATAAGTGTTAAAAACACTTTTCTTGTTTCTTCTTTGTGTCTCCAAGGCATGGATGGCTCCCAATTCTTTCCCATGCATGGGTTGTCCCCAAAATCTGCTATGTGGCCCCAAACACTGCTGTAATGATGCATTCCTTCTTCAAAAATCAGAATTTGAATAGCTGGTTTCCATCCCCAAGTATTCACCCATGAGCTAAAATCAATCCCCAACAACCATATCATCAAATGCATGGCAAAAATCTGAATTATAGAAAGGATAGAGGGGTTGGTCATGATGAGATCAATCATAGAAATGACGGGACAGCAGCTAGCATACTTCAAAGAATTTTCCTCAACATGAATGAACGTAAAACTCGTGAAGGAAAGTAGCTCCCATATTTCATCCTCAACAATAGCAAATTGAAAACTACCCATAGCTGAAAATGAAATGCTTTGAGAAGAATTCATACCATGTTCTTTCATCCTCTCCAATCCTTTCATTGAATCCCAACAACCAAAGATTCCCAATACATCAATCAAACATAACTGATGTTCAAAATCTGAAAATGAACCTCTTACCATGCAATGTGTAGTCCATGTGATCCATTCTTCCTTCAAGGCTTCCAAGGAGATAGGGGTTAGCACTATTTGAAAAAGAAAGGAAATGATATCCGTGTATCCAAATAGAACTTGTGAAACTCAAATCCTTTTATCCCCTTACCATATGTAGCAATATGTGCAAGATGACACCCCATTGTTTTTATTGCATCATACATATAAGAAAAGGAGAAATCAGAAACACAACTCATGCATCCAAAACATCATCATAGGAAACCCAAGGAGCCTTATACCTTTGGTTGTACCAATGTATTTCCCTTATGGGAGAAGGTAATAAATTTGAAACATCATGATTGGGGTTGTTCATCTCCTCTTTGTGTCATAAGCATCACTTCTTATCTTGTAATCGTGCACCCTTACTTGACATGTACAAGGAGCTTCCTTGAACTCGATTTTGGATGAAAAAGCATATTTATTTGCTCTCTAATGACTGTTGTTATGCACAGTCCAGCGAGCTTATTGTCATGATTTTTATTCATGGAAAGAGTTATAGCCATCTCTTCCTCTTTGCCCAATTGGTCCCTATGCATGCTAGGATTAGGAGCAAGATTAGGAGCATTAACATTTTGACCAATGATCATCACATACCTCTTTTTTGCCCACTCAACAAGGTATGTAAGAGAGTGCAAGTTCACACAAGTACCAACTCCCTTTGTCACAACACCTACAAAACTTATTCTTTCCATTCTGTGTGCATGCTTGTTAGACAATTCACAAATCACATGAAAGTGGAAGATGGCTGTCCTATCAAGCACATTATCTAGCAACAAATCACCCTTCCATGTAACTACAAATTTTCCTTCAAACAACTTGTCCCAAGTGATGCTACTAGAAGTAATTTGAAGGAAAACAACATGAAGTGACTTACCACATCTTGGGATCATGACTATGTTGTCTTTACTTTTGCTTGGACTGAAATCTAGAAGGTGTTGGCCCTCTAGCTTAGAATCCAGATCTCCCAAATGCAATCCAACACTCATGCCCTCCAAAAATAGCTCTAAACTTGCATGTATGCTCAGAAAATCAGTCACAGTGATTAGAAAATCAGAATTGACACCCAGATCCCATACCTTAGACTGCCCATTAATAGGACTTTGATCGATGGAATCTTCTTGCCCACTTTTCTTGCCCTCAATCTTTGTGTCATCATGAAAACAAATCTGAATTGGCAAGGCATACAACAACAAAATTACCACACTTGTATGCTTCTTATGGGTGGTTGATCCGGAATGTACAACAAGCAGAAAACCACTATGCTCCTTTGGTGTTTTACCCACCAAACTCGTATTTTCAATGTGCAGATCTGAATTTTCTTTTTGTTCTTCTTTATTATGCATGTGCTTGACACCAATATTCCCTTCATGTTCATCAAACAAATCCTTGCGACCACTTATTTTCCTACAATCATTAGATGCCAAAATTTTATCATCAAAAACAAGGGAACCCATACCTTGGATGCATGACTTTATTTTGTTTTAACATTGCTTCACCACTCTTCTTGCTAAGGTGTGAGCTATGCATGGCTTCTTTTGCCTCAATTCTTCCACAAGTATCACTAGCAATGAGTGCAGAGGTTCCCTGTACTCATTCAACATTAGAGTCATTATGGTTTGCATGGCATCCATTATCTCATGTCAATGGTCCTCATGTAGAACACCAAAGAAGACTTCAAACATGCTATGGATAAATACTCGAGTGTAGGTAGATGCTTGTAACCTATAAAAAAAAAGACAAGTTATACGAGTTGAATCACCTAAGAGAAACCTAATAACTAGACAAGGTATAGAAATTCAAAGAACCCTTGTCATAAAAGTATTGGGAAAGGCTCCCATAAACCAACTTGCAGAAGAATCTTTGTACGATGGTATCTTGAGAGCGTAGACCTACACAATGTATGGGGTGTGCTATAGATCTTACGGATGTTGAAGGCAACAAATTAGTAACCTTTGTAGATGCTATCTCATGGAAAATAGCTATAAGACACATTGATACGCTAACATTTTTACAAGTTAGAAAACATTTGTGGTTAGGGATTTAAAAAATATTGGCGGCATTTGCTTTTACACGTGTCCATAGATATTCTAGGGAGACTCTCGTTCTGGCCCTTTTTCACATGAGGACTTCAAGGTCATGTTAGCATGTCATCCAAAGACAAGAAAATGTAGGAGGGATTACACATTATCGATGAGGTTGAGCATGGAGAACACGTCCATATCTAATGAGCTGAAAATTGCATGAATACATGACCTGTTTTTTGGGAAGGAATTCTAAGGTAGCCAAATTCTCAACAAACTCAATATACTGCAAATAATATGAACTCCAAAAGAAAACAGATCTCCTTCTTCGTTATCAACCATGAATTACAATGCTTGATAAATAAGAAAACAACTCCCAACTCGAGTTGCCCACTAAAATCTAACTATCTTTGGTAACTCCTTTCTCACGGATACTTTGGGGATTTCCGACATTACACTAAAGAAAGTTTGGGTCGGCTATGATTCCACCCTTTTCATACGTTTAGGACTACATCCGACAGTTGAAAGCCCTTAGGGCTAAGAGATGTCTTCTCTCTCGCCCAGACAAGATCTTCCTTGATGAGGATCTCACCAGGACACAGGTTGGATAGCTCAAATGCTCTAGGAGCAGAGTCATGGCAGCAAGGAAGGCAAGTAAATGGGTCGTCATCAGGAACCTCCGGGTTGTTATTAGAGATTCACCTCCCCCTAGTTGGGAGCCTCGGCAAGGTGTTTCCAAATGACAGGTCAGGCGGGAGAGGTGTCGGGGTCTGACTATCAAATGTTGGAATGGTAATGGCTCACTTTGGTCTTCCTCCGATCTTATGACAGATGCTCTTGGGGTTGCTGATATGCTTTTCATCACAGAGACACACGAGAGCCCAATTCAACCTCTCCCGAGTATCACGGGCTTACTTTGGTTTTACGCTTCAGATGGGAGACTCGGGGTTCGGGGGTGTCACGGGTTACAGTGGGGTTGCTTGTCGTTATAGGGACTCCCTTCAAAATGAGATCTCGATGTTTGGTACCGATGTGTCCGCAAGTACATGTACATGTGGATTCGTATTAGAGCAATTGCTCAGGCTCTACAAATTTCTATATTGATGGTTGTTACTTTCTTCTTGCCTCCTCTTCGTACACCATTCACAATGGCCCCGATGGTGACCCTTTCTTTGACTTATACAACAAAAGATTGGTCGATGATCGTCGGAGGGAAGGTTATTATTTTGGGGCGACTTTAATGCCCGGACCGGACACTTACAGTCCCTCTTCATGGCCGATCTAAGGATACATTCTACACACAGTATTGACTCGAAGGCGGTGGGTTTGCATACGATTTTTAATGATATAGACGGTCCTTTCACAGCCTATGGATGGTTCCTCCTCCAGCTCGGGGAATCACAGGGGATGGTGATCCTTAACAGGATTGAACGCTTTCCGGATTCACGCTTCTTCACTTGTCGCCCCCATGGTGGTGGCACCAGTGTAGTAGACTATGTCCTTGCCAACCCGGATGTCTCTCTTCTTCTCCATTCCTTCTCTATTTCCCCCATTCCCCTTGCCCGACCACCTTGTCCTATCCTTCCTGTCTCGACACCAACTCTCCTCCTCCCACCACCACCCCTCCTCTTCACTAGCCCCTCGCACTTCCTTACCCCCTCGCACTTCCTTTCGGTTTGATAAAGGGGATTACGGCACTTTCTCGGCTCACATCCGTGACCGTCTCCCCTCGAGACTCACTTCTCTAACCTTGTGAGTGTGGAAGCTAAGTACACATGCCTATCCTCTGCTTTGTGGAAGGCCGCTTTCTTTATCCTTTCCTAGCTCCACCACTCATCCCTCGCCCTTTTGGACTCCAAAATCTTGCCCTATGAACCAATGGTATGATTTAGAGTGCAAATCCCTCCACCGTCACCTTTGTCACGCCTTTACCCATGTTCTTCCCTCCTTCTCCACTCTTAGGACTCGCCACTCTTGGTGCCTTCTTCGCCGTAAGAAGCAATCCTTCATTTCCCACCGCAGTATACCTGTCCACCTCCCTCCGGTCTAATCCCGATCTTTACGGCGTCTTGTCTTCCCCCACCACTCCCCCTCCTCCATGTGATCGATCCTACCTCCATATTCTCCCACACCTCTACCCTTTATGATATCCTGGGGGCAGCAGTCTATCCAGTTGGCATTCCTCCTCGTGGTAATCCTTTCACATACAAGAATATCAAAGAGGCAATCATGTCCTTAAACATAATAAGGCGGCTGATGAAGAGGGCTTCCAGGTTTAATTCTTCAAGCAGGGTTTTGAGGCATTTGGTGTTTATTTGACAAATCTTTTCAACCAGGTGGTTCACCGAGGTTTCCCACCTACTTGGTCTCATCATGTCATTCACCTGATCTACAAAGCGAGAACGACTTCCGATCCAAACAACTACATGACTATTATGGTGGGCCACTCTTTCTCCAAACTCTATGCCACGGTCCTCCACAGGTTGTTGTCTGATGATTTGGAGTAGAGGCAGCTCAGAGCTAGAGGTCAGGCTGGTTTTCGACTTGGTATCACACAATTGACCACATCTTCACCCTTCGGGCTATTATTGAGGAGGCCCGCCACCGCTCTTCAAAGGTCTACTGCTGCTTTGTGGACTTTCGAAAGCCTTTGACTCAGTACCTCGCATGGCTCTCTTTCAGAGGCTTAGGGACATCGGTATTTCTATGATTCTTATTCTTGCTAATCATGCGTCTCTATGAGTTTTCCTTGGTCGCCTCCGACCGTTCTCGAGATGTCGATTTCATCGGGAGTACCATTAGGGTTAAACAGGGTTACCCCCTGTCCCTACTCTTTTCGTATTTACATTAATGAATTAGAATCTTTTCTTCGAGGATCATATTCAGGAAGGGGATGGGTGCCTTCTTCACCATGTTTTGATTTCTATTCTCCTGTTCACTAATGATATTGTTTTACTCGCCTCTTCTCCCGAGGGGCTTCAAAGACAACTTGATGCACTTGCTTTATTTTGTGATCTCTGGCATTTGATTGTCAATCTTGGTAAGACCAAGGTCATGGTCTTCAACGGATTAAAGACTTCTCACCTCCATTTCTTTTTCAGGGGACAGGAGGTTGAAATCACCAATATATATACTTATTTGGGTGTCCAGTTCTCAGGACCTAGATTCGGTAGGAAGCATGCCCTTCAGCCGCGTGTGAACAAAGGGTATGGATCTTTTGCCATTCTTGAGCGACAATGTTTCCGACACCACTTTCAAGACATTTCCTCTAAGATGTCTCTTATGGTCTCTCTCATCCAGCCCACTATTCTCTATGGGTTTGTTGTCTGGGCCCTCCCTTTTAGCTACGGATTGGGCTTCAGCTGAGCGAGTGCAGACTCTCCTCCTTCGCCGCTTCATCAGATGCAAACAGACGGTTCCTCAGCTGATTATTTTAGCAGAATTCGGTGCCAGACCTTTCCGTCTGGAGACCGTTTTTGACATTTCGGCCTTTCTCGACCGCGTCAGGAGGTTTGGGGATTTCTCTGATGAGCGGAATAGGTACTTGTATCTTGCTTATTGTTTCTCTGTGAGTATTGCTCAGGATATGGGTCGTTGTTGGTTCTCCGATACTTTTGCTTTGTTGGATTCTATTGGTATTCGATTGATCATCTTCACCCCTTTCATTATTACTGAGATGCTCCCAATCACCTTTTGCCACCAAGCGGGTGTTGAATAGGTCCATCAAAGAGGATATCTACAGTGCTTTATTCAAACTACTTGGGTGAACCCCGGGGGGAGCTTACGTCCTAAGATGACCTTTTATGCGAGCATTTTCTTGAGATCGAGACGACCTCATCATCCGCCCCCATTACACCTTTCACCATTGGATGCATGCCCTCCACATACCCTTGGGTCGATTTCGAGTGGGCTCTCACAGATTGCGTTGTGAGACGGATCATCATATCGACCACGATGACAGACTTTACAGCTCTGTACCTCCCGGAGGTTGAGACCGAGGATCATTTCATCTTCTCGCACCATATACTATGAGATCGGGGATGATTTCATTGTCTCTTCGAGGGGTTCGAGACCCTCCCCGGGTTTTCTTGATTATATTGACCGGCGGTGCCTTCCCTCTATATCCGTGAGTCTCTGGAGCTCGAGACCGATTCTTCACCCCCTCAGATTCATTTCCACGAAACGGACTACATCTTTCTTTTCGGTTCTACCAGTAGTGGGTGGTACCAAACAGGCAGAGCCACTCCGACCCGCTTACGGGGCATAGATCGATTCGTTCCCGGCTGAGACCTTCACAGCTCCCGGTGACCACCAAAGCGGCTCGACAAAGATACACATCTCGGAGGGGAATCCGGATCTACTCGCCTCCCCGGCCGTCATTCTTGTTTTAGATCTTAGGCTGGGAGGGGGTCCTCGCCCCTCTTGAGCCATTCCATCAAGAATTACTACTTTGTCGGCCTTGAACATTAGGAGGGATGTGACTACCATTTATGAGTAGACAACTCCTTGCTTGTCCCCTCCTTCATTCTCTTTTATGATTTTCTCTTTTCCCTCCCCATCTGTTTCATTACCCCCATCTATGGGGGTTTTGTTTTGGGGTTTTTGCTTGTTTTTCTCTTATCCTTTCTTCTATTCTTGGGAACTCGTTTTGAGTCTTCCCAGCTTGCACTTTATATATTGTTTGGGCTCCAATCCCATTGACCTACTTTTGTGGCCATTCGTTGGACATTAATATATTTATCTTATCTTTATCTTATCTCGATGGCGGAATTTACTATTTTTAGCAATTTACCAGAACCTGTTATTCTTAGTAAGTCCACATGCTTATTCGTACGGGCTCAGAAATTGCCACGTATCTTGTACATGCCTAAATTAGAGGAATTGCCAACTTTCTAACTCATTATACATTTAAGAGACTAAAATTAACTAATGCCCTAAAATAGGAAAAACCCGAGTTACAAATTAAATCCTAATTTTCGATCCTCAACAAGGCGAATGGGCCGAAAATGTGCGAAAAGGTGCTCCAACCGGCAGGCGGGTCGACCGGTGCATTCGTCTCGTCGAAACAAGTGGTTTAAAAAAACGGACTCAAACAAACACCTAGAGCTATGACCTTTTCAAGTTCCCGTTAATTTTGGCACATCATTCACCCATGCTTAAAAACACGCAGCTCCTACAAGTTGTCTTCTTCAAATTGCTTCCATTTATCTACACCCAGCTTCTTAATCTCCCACTTTGTGACCCATGTGTTGTCCTCTTGTTCTAATCCTTTCCAATGTACCAAATATTTGTTGTATTTTCCATGTCGCGTCTCCATTGTTTTCTTGTCTAGAATCTGATCCACTTCTTCATTCTCGCTTCACTAGAACCTCGCTACCTCCAATCTACTACTTCGTCAATGACATCCCCTTCTCGCACCATCCCCATGGAAAGAATACAAGTCTCGAAACATTAAACACTGGAGAAATGTCAAAATTCCCTGGCAATTCTACGTCATAAGCATTATCATTTATCTTTTTCACGATTTTACAGGGCCCAATTTTCTTGTACTTCAACTTGTTATAGGTTCCTTTTAAAAACCTTTCCTTCTGCAGGTATACCATAACCAACTCACCAACTGTAAAAACTTTTCTCCATCTATGCACATCTGTTATTTCCTTATCATTGCTATTCTGCAGCTTCTTCCACACTTCTTCCTGCAATTGTTGTATATGTTTGGCAAATGCTTTTGCATCATCACTGACTCGCCATCAACTGGTAGTTGTACCAAATCTAACACCCCGTTTGGATTACTCCCATACACAATAGAAAATGGAGACTTTCCTGTGGATCTATTTACGGAACTGTTATATGCAAACTCAACTTGTGGTAATGCTAAGTCCCATTGTTTTGGCTTTTCCCCAACTATGCACCTTAACAGGTTTCCCAAACTCCTATTTACCACCTCTGTTTGCCCATCGACCGAGGATGATAGGCACTGCTGAACTGTAGTTGAGTTCCCAACTTCTTCCATAAAGTCCTCCAAAAGTGACTTAAGAACCTTGTGTCCCTATTTGAAGTAATGGTTTTTGGAACACCATGCAAACGAACAACTTCTCTGAAAAACAAATTTGCTACTCCTATCGCATCACTTGTTTTCTTGCAGCAATAAAATGAACCATCTTAGAAAACCTATCAACCACAAAAATTGAGTCATTACCTCGTGTTTTGGTAATCCCAAAACAAAATCCATACTCAAATTTGTCCACGACCCTTTAGGAACAGGCAACGGCATATACAACCCTGTATTTTGTGCATGGCCTTTCGAGATTTGGCAAATTCAACACCTCTCCACATATCTTACCACATCTCTTTTCAGCTTTGGCCAATAGTATTTCTCTGCTACCAAGGCTATCGTCTTATCTTTACCAAAATGCCCAGTCAATCCTCCACTATGCAGCTCTTTCACTATATTCTCTCTCATAGACCCAACTGGAATACATAGTTGGCGTCCCTTGAATAAATAGCCATCCTGTAAAAGGTACTCATCCTAGACATCTCCTACATCGTCTGACAATGGACGACTTAACCTTTCAACAATATTCTTGAAATCGAATCAAAAGAATACAAACCCTTTATTGCTTCAAAACCCACCACCTCATTTTCCATAGTGGTAAACAGAGTCACACGCCTACTCAATGCATCTGCAACTTGATTTTGTTTTCCTGATTTATGTTTTAAAGAAAAAGAATAACCCTATAAAAATGATACCCACTTTACATGCCTATTATTCAACGTCTTTTGTGTATTCACATACTTCACGGCTATGTGGTCTCAGAAATAACACAAACTCCTTAGGCACTACATAATGCCTCCAATGCCTCAATGCTTGTACAATTGCATAAAATTAGACATCATAAGTAGAGTAGTTCTTTCTTACCTCATTCAGTTTCTCACTAAAGAAAGCTACTTGGCTTTCCACCTTGACTTAGGACAACACCAATACCCACATGTGAGGTGTCACAATCAACCTCAAACACTTTATCAAAATCTGGTAGTGCCAAAATAGGTGCCTCTGTCACCTTCTTCTTCAAGAACTGAAAGCTATCCTCAGTTGCCTTTGTCCACAAAAACTCCCTTCCTTTTGTGCAATCTGTTATAGGTGCTACAATACTACTGAAATTTTTAATAAACTTTCTATAAAATGTTGCTAAACCATGAAAGCTTCTTACCTCTGTTATACTGTGGAGTAGGCCATTCAATAATTGCCTTTATCTTCTCTGAGTCCATTTGTACCCCATCTGCTGAAATAATAAAACCCAAGAATACCAAACTCTCTTGCATAAACGTGCACTTCTTCATATTTGCATAGAGTTTCTCTTTCCTTAACACTTCAAATATCACCCTCAGATGCCTCAAATGTTCTTCTTTAGTTTTACTAAGATCAAGATATCATCAAAATAAACCACAACAAACTTACCATTATACTCCCAAAACACAGTGTTCATCAGCCTCATAAAAGTGCTAGTTACATTGGATAACCCAAATGGCATCACCAACCACTCATATAATCCATTCCCTATCTTGATTGTTGTTTTCCACTCGTCTCCTTCTCTGATCCGAATTTGATGGTAACCACTTCGAAGATTAATCTTGGTAAAATACTTAGATCCAGCAAGCACGTCCATCATATCATCAAGGCGAGGTATTGGAAACCTATACTTTGGATTGTAATTTTATTTATGTTCCAGGCAACAATTTACCTGTATTGGCATCTCGACGCTGTAATCCCTTCACTTACCGTAATATCAAAGAGACAATAAGGATTTTGAACTGTAGCAAGGCAACTGATGTGGAAGGTTTCTAGGCCGAGTTCTTCAAGTAGGGTTTTGAGGTCTTTGGTAACTATTTGGCAGATCTTTTCAATCAAGTGGTTAGCGTGGGCTTCCCTCCTACTTGGTCTCATCATATCATTCACCCGATTCACAAAGTTGGGTCCATTTCTGATCCAAACAACTACAGGACTATCATGGTGGGTCATTCTTTCTCCAAACTCTATGATATAGTTCTCCACAGTTGTCCAAGATTTTGGAGCAGAAACAACTCAGAGCCAGAGATCAAGCTGGTTTTCGCCTTGGTTACCACACCGTCGACCACATCTTCACCCTTCGAGCAATTATTGAGGAGGTACGTCACCACTCTTCGAAAGTTTATTGTTGTTTTGTAGACTTTCGAAAAGCTTTTGACTCCGTACCTTGCATGGCCCTCTTCAAACAACTCCGAGACATTGGTATTTCTGAGATTCTTATTATCGCCATCATGCACCTCTATGAGTCCATCCTTGGTCATCTTCGTACTAAACACGGACTGCTCCGATTTAATCGGGAGCGCCATTGGGGTTAAACAAGGGTGACCCCTGTCTCCTACCCTCTTTGGCATTTATATTAATGAGCTGGAATCTTTTCTTTGGGATCACATTCAAGAAGGGAGGGTTAATCTTCACCACGTCTTGATTTCTATTCTCCTCTTTGCCGACGATATTGTTTTACTCGCCTCTTCTCCTGAGGGGCTTCAAAGACAACTTGACGCACTTGCTTTATTTTGTGATCTTCGGCATTTGACGGTCGAATCTAGGTAAGACCAAGGTCATGGTCCTGTAATGTCCCATTTCTGTAATGACCCCTTTCTCCTACGCCAAATGGCCCAAGGGCCAAGTCGGATCCAAAACGTGGTCGGAACCGGGGGCTGTGGACGTTGGAAGCTTTTGGGAAGGGGACCCCGTGGTTTTAATATCCGAGTTTGGCATTTGGGGGTCACTTTTGGACGTGGCGACTCAAAAAGGAAGAAAAGGCCCCATAGTTACTTTTATGTTAGTGGCCCCTCCATGGAATAAAATGTGCCTAGGGTTATGGGGGCTCGTTTGCCAATGAAAAGTATATAAGGAGACGGGGAAGGAAGAAAAGGCACTTTTGTCGCATACTCTTAGCCTCTTCTCGTGCATTTATTGTTGTCGCGCTTCTACAACTTGGAGTCAACTCCCACAGGGATCCTTGCTTCGATGGTTAGAAACTCGTCCCTAGCTAGCAGGCATTCTTCGGCGAAGTGAGAGATCTACCCTAGTCTGTCATTTTGGAGCCATTTCTGGGCCGTGCTACAAAGATATTTCCAGAGGGTTCAGAGGAAGGGTTTTGAGGATTTTCGGGGCATTTGAGGAAGATAATCAGTGGGTTCCGGATCAGATTCACGGCAGCCATTTGGGCAGGGCATGATAGCTCGTTGAAGGCGCCTCCATCATTTACCGACCCCTCTTCCAAGTGTGGCGACTTGTAGCCTTTATTTGGGGTTTTTCCAAATGTCATTTCAGATCTGCAGGTGGCAGTACTATTTCCTATATCTGCCATTGTTATTTCCAAAGACCCTTATTTTTGCTCTTGTATTTAGAGGGTCACGGACCTCTGAAGTTGTCCAGCCGCCTAGGGCATTCTGTAATTTTCTGGCAGTTTGACTTGTGTAAAATTCCCAAAACAGTTTTATTATGTCCTCTATAATAATATCAAGCTCTCTTTAATTTTTCAAGTGATTCGAGTGGATATCTTGGAAGATATTGATTTTATTTAGTTGTTGTCCTCACTGTAAAAATCTGCATAAATCAATATTTTATTTGGCTGCAAGTTTTCAATATTTTGTGCATTTTTAAGTGGTATCCCATTAGGGATATTTCAGTGGTATTAGAGCAACTGTTTCTCCAGCCTGTTGGGGTTGAAAGATGGGGGACAGAGACAGTGAGGAAATAGGGGTAGAGCTGATGAAACAATTGTTCACCAACATGGTAAAGCAAAGAAGAGACTACCAATCTCTATTTGAGCCAGCTCACCAGGAGATTAGCACAGGACAGGTCTGATACATGTGTGGAACGAGGAGAAAATAGCAATAGGGACAATATGGTCAAAGAGGTGAGGGTGGACATTCAGGACAGCGGTCCCCCCATTCTTCTACCAGGCCTCTGGGGTCTCACGAACCTTCGTTCTTGAAGGATCCGGAAGTTTCACAGGTACGGCAGCCAGGGGATGTTGTAGATGAGGAGTCTTGTTGGGAAAGGTACCAAACTTTAAGTGAGGGCTTTTGTGACAACATGCCATTCCAAGAATATTGCAAAATGAAGATAGCAGCAGGGCCTAGGAGAGATTACCAAGCACAGGTACCAGAGATGCAAAGGAGGTTGGGACAGATTTCTGTTCCACATTTCGACGGTTCTAAGAAGTGTACTACACAGTCTTGGGTGCAGAAGTTGAAGACATACTTCGACTTGAATCCTATGCGGGAGGAAGATGCAATTAAGTTTGCAATCTTACATCTAGAGGGAGACGCTCATGATTGGTGGCATCATGGGTTGATTACACAGGACACCTATACATCACGACTTATGCAAAGTTCACAAAGAGGCTAGTGAGCAGATTTGATAAGAGGGACCCCGACAGGTATTTTAGAGAGTTGACTCATCTGAGGCAGACCGGTCCCGTGGATTAGTATATCACCGATTTTTAGAGACTATCAGTCATGGTACCTAATATTACAAAGATGAGGTTGATCTCCTATTCACAAAGAAGATTGACAGACGCTCTCATTTGGATTCGTGAGGGCATTCGAGCCTTCTTCATTGCATGAGGCTATTAGGAGAGATCATGACCTGGAGTTATCCACTCCTAAGTCAAGGTTTCCACCTCAATTACAATGCCCAAGGGTTTCCCTTCGAGAACTCGGGAGTCGCAATCGGGTACCTCCACCTAGGAAGGATACAACCTGGAGACCATTCGGAGCTAGTGAGGACATGGAGGAATTGAGGTGAAAGAAACTATGTTTCGATTGCCGCGCACCTTGGGTCCCAGGACACGATTGCAAGGGTAGAGGGAGGGCCCAGTACATAGAGGTCTTCGAGGAGAGTGATGGTGACGAGGAGTTGGACACACAACCATTAGAGGATGATGATGATGAGGCATTAGATGGTGCGGGTGTGGAGCAGGATAGCGAGACTTTCCCCCAGGAGACTATCGCCACATTGTCTAGTACCCCGAGGTACAAGGCATTCAGAGTTAGGGGAGTTTTGCAAGGACAACGAGTGGTGGTACTCATTGATAGTGGGGCAACCCACAACTTTATTGATGCCTCATTGGTTGAGAGGCGGGGGTTACAGACGAGGAATTTGAGGGCTTCAACATGGTTGTAGCCAATGGAGATTCTATGAGATGCACACGACGGGTTCCCCAATTGAGCATCACGATGGGTAACTATACAATTACCAATGATTTTTATATTGTTGGAATTGGAGAGACCAACATAGTGCTTGGGGTACAATGGCTCCATTCCCTTGGTGAATTTCGAACTAACTTCCAAACGATGGAGCTGAAGTTTAAGTCCGAAGGGAGGAATGTGATCTTGAGGGGCTTATCTTCAGGGGCACCCCGAGTTGTTACGGCCAAGAGGATCGAGAGGATCTATAGGCACGACGAGGTGGATTGGGCAATACACTGTTTGGTTTTGACCAGAAATCAGAAGAGGGCCAACAACAGTACCATGTGGATATACAGGGCCTATTGGACAAACATAGTGCCGTGTTTGGTGACATACCTCCAGGCATACCTCCAAATAGGGGATTTGAGCATGTAATTGAGCTCAAGGATGCTAGACCGGTGGTCACTTCTCCTTACCGTCACCCCAAATGGTTTAAGGATGAGATCGAGAAGACTATACAGAGCTCATGGATATGGGGCATATTAGACCGAGTTCCAGCCCTTTTGCTTCTTCGGTGGTTTTGGTGAAGAAGGATGGGACCCTACGGATGTGTATGGACTACTGTGCCTTAAATAAGAAGACAATAAAGAACAAGTATCCCATACCACACATTGATGAGTTGTTGGATGAGCTACATGGTGCAATCTATTTTTCGAAAATAGATTTGCATTCTGATATCATCAGATCAAAGTCAGGGAGCAGGATGTGCATAAGACAATGTTCAAATGCCATTACGGTCACTTTGAATTCTTGGTGATGCCTTTCGGATTGTCTAATGCTCCAGCTACATTCCAGTCTTGCATGAATCATGTGTTCAACCACCACTTGCGGAAGTTTGTATTGGTTTTCTTTGATGATATTTTAGTCTACAACAGGACATGGGAGGACCATATCAGGCACCTGGGTGAGATATTGGGGATATTAGAAGCTAATTCGTTATATGCGAAAGCCTCTAAGTGCGAGTTCGGCATGACCGAACTTCTTTACTTGGGATATGTAATTGGTGGGGGTACAGTGAAGGTGGATAGAGGGAAGATACGGGCAATCCTGGATTGGCCGCCACCTAGGACATTGACACAATTGAGAGGATTCGTGGGGTTGTGCACATACTACCGGAGGTTCGTGAAGAATTTCTCTCGGTTGGCTGCTCCATTGACCGATTTGACCAAGAAGGGGGCTTTTGCTTGGACAGACGCAACACAACAGGTTTTTGATCACCTCAAGGAGGTGATGAGTTCGTGTCCCGTCCTCGCATTACCAGACTTCTCCCGCCCATTACAGAGCTACCGCCACTAGATGAGGAAGGGAAGTTAGTCTTTGGAACCGGAAGCCATTATTGAACGAGACAAAGGGGGCTTAGGAGCGAGAGTAATCACTCGAATATTTGGTGCGTTGGAAGGGACTCGCCACTTGAGGATGATACTTGGGAGGGGGAGCAGATTTTGCAGCATCCTAATTTGCATTTGCTTGAGGACAAGCAAAATTTGGGAAGGGAGGACTGTAATGTCCCCTTTCTGTAATGACCCCTTTCTCCTACACCAAATGGCTCAGGGGCAAGTCGAGTCCAAAACATGGTTGGACCTGGGGGTTATGAATGTTAGAAGCTTTTGGGAAGGGGACCCCGTGGTTTTAATACGCGAGTTTGGCGTTTGGGGTCACTTTTGCACGTGGCGACTCAAAAGAAAGAAAAGGCCCCATAGTTACTTTTATGTTAGTGGCCCCTCCATGGAATAAAATGTGCCTAGGGTTAGGGGGCTCGTTTGCCAATGAAAAGTATATAAGGAGACCGGGAAGGAAGAAAAGGCGCTTTTGTCGCATACTCTTAGCCCCTTCTCGTGCAGCTATTGTTGTCGCGTTTCTACAACTTGTGGAGTCAACTCCCACAGGGATCCTTGCTTCGATGGTTAGAAACTCGTCCCTAGCTAGCAGGGGCATTCTTCGGCGATGAGAGATCTACCCTAGTCTGTCATTTTAGAGCCATTTCTGGGCCGTGCTACAAAGATATTTCCGAGGGTACAGAGGAAGGTTTTTGTGGATTTTCGGGGCATTAGAGGAAGATAATCAGTGGGCTCCCAGATCAGATTCACGGCAGCCATTTGGGCAGGGCATGGTAGCTCGTGAAGGCGCCTCCATCATTTACCGACCCCTCTTCCAAGAATGGCGACTTGTAGCCTCTATTTGGGGTTTTTCCAGTCGGTCATTTCAGATCTGCAGGTGGTAGTACTATTTCCTATATCTGCCATTGTTATTTCCAAAGACCCTTATTTTTGCTCTTGTATTTAGAGGGTCACGGACCTCTGAAGTTGTCTAGCCGCCTAGGGCATTCTGTAATTTTTGGCAACAGTTTGACTTGTGTAAAATTCCCAAAAATAGTTTTATTATGTCCTCTATAATAATATCAAGCTCTCTTTAATTTTTCAAGTGATTCGAGTGGATATCTTGGAAGATATTGATTTTATTTAGTTGTTGTCCTCACTATGTAAAAATCTGCATAAATCAGTATTTTATTTGGTTGCAAGTTTTCAATATTTTGTGCAATTTTAAGTGGTATCCCATTAGGGATATTTCATGGTCTTCAACGGCTTGAGGACATCACACCTCCATTTCTTCTTCAAGGGGCAGGAGGTTCAAATTACTAATACATACGTCCACAGGGAGTCCAGTTCTCAGGGCCTAGATTCAGTATGAGGCATGCTCTTCACCGAGGGTGAATAAAGGATATGGGTCTCTTGCCATTCTCGAGAGATAGTGCTTTTGGCACCACTTCCAGGACATCTCCTCCAAGATGTTTCTTATGAACTCCCTCATCCGCCCCACTATTCTCTATGAGTCTGCTGTCTAGAGGCCCTCCCTTTTAGACACAAATTGGGCTTCTGTTGAGAGGATTCAAACTCTCTTCCTTCGCCGCTTCATCAGATGCATGCAAACGGTCCCCAACATTATTTTGGCAGAGTTCAAAGCCCGACCTTTCCGTCTAGAGACTATATTTGACATATCAACCTTTCTTCATCGTATCAAGAGGTTTGGTGATCTCTACGATGAGCGGGACAAGTATATGTATCTTGTTTATTGTTCCTCTGTGAGTATTACCCAGTGTGGGCCGTTGCTGGTTTTCCAAGACGTTTGCCTTGTTGGATTTAGTTGGTATCTAGATTGATCATCTCCCCCTTTCCAGTATTCCCTGAATGCTCCCAGTCATCTCTTGCCCACCAAGCAAGTGTTGAACAGGTCCATCCGGGAAGATATCTACAGGAGCTTCATTCAGACTACTTGGGTGAACCCTCTTGGGGGTTTGCGCCCTAAGATGTCCTTTTATGCAAAGCACTTTCTTGAGATCAGAGATGGACTCATCATCCACCCTCAGTACACCTTTCGTCACTGGGTGCATGCCCTCCATATACCTCTGGGTCAATTTCGAGTCGGCTCCCACAAACTTCGGTGCGAGACTGATCACCACATTGATCGGGATGACAAACTTTGTAGGCTCTGTAGCCTTCAAGAGGTGGAGACCGAGACTCATTTCATCTTCCACTGCCCCATATACTATGAGATCAGAGGACGATTTCACTTGTCTCTTCAGAGGGATTCAAACTCTCCCGGTTTTCTTCAAATATATTGACCAGCGGTGTCTTGCCCTCTACATCCATGAGTCTCTGCTACTCCGGGACCAAATTCTTCATCCCCTCCAAGAGTCATCCCCACGAGACGAATTACAACCTTCTTTCTCGGTTCTACCCGCAGTGGAGGAACTAAACGACAAAGCCTTTCTGACCCAAATACAGTGCATAGATCAGTTCGTCCCCGATTGGACCTTCACATTTCCCTCGATCACCACTAGCAAAATCGGATGCACACACGTACTAGAGGGCAGCCCAGCTCCATTCTCCCCCCGGTGCCGCTTTAGTCTCGATCGGCAGGGGAGGATCTTTTCACCCCCCTCTTCGGGTTTCGGTCCATCACGATCTTCATTTGGTCGGCCTCTAATGTCAAGAGGGTGTGGCTACCATTCCTAAGTAGACCATTGGTCCTCATTTGCCCCCTCCTTCATTCCCTTCTTTGCTTCTCCCGTCTTTCTCTCCCACTTGCTCCATTGCCCCCGCATGTGAGAGTATTGGCTTCGGGTTTCCTTTCTACTTTGTCTCTTCTCCTTTCTTCTGTTTTTGGGAACTCGTTTTGAGTTGTCCCCGCTCGCACTTTGTATATTGTTTGGGCTGCAGTCCCATTTACCTACTTTTGTGGTCATTTGTTGGACATTAATATATTTATCTTATCTACTACCCGTGCACATTCTCCATGTTCCATCCTTCTTTGGAGTTAATAAAGTTGGGGTTGCACACGGACTTATGCTCTCCTTACTACCCCTTTCTCACGAGCTCTGTCACTTGCCTATTCAACTCTGCGTACATGCATGTTGGGCTCATCCTATAAGCTATTGCTTGATTTGGGAGTGAAGACCCTAGAATCGGATCAATATGGTGTTGAATATCTCGTTTGGATGGTAATCCGTCTAGTAGCTCATCAGGAATAACATCGAAAAATTCTTCTATTAATTCTACTGGAGCTAGTTTGGTATTTGTGTACTTGCAAGTTCATCTTTATTTGTGACCAATGCATAACAAAACCCTAGAATCTGCCTTTGCCTCCTTCAAAAATTCCTTTACGAAAGCATATTTCAGCCTTCCCTTTCCTTAAGAGGTATGAAAAACTATTTTTGTGCCATCCTTCCGGAAAAATATAAGTATTATTTCCCCATCATGAATAACTTTCATATCAAATTGTCATGGTCTTCCTAGCAGCATATGACATGCATCCATAGGAATAACATCACACCAAATCTCATCCTTATAACTTTTCCCAATAGAAAAACTTATTAAACATCTCTTATCAACAAGTAACTTCATTACCCTTCTTAAACCATGTTCTCCTGACTACCACCATCAATAGTAACATTACATACCTTTCACAAAAGTGCATCTTGTTCAAAAATATTTGTAAGCATCATGCATCCCCATTGATATCCTTTCTTGGAGCAATCATCGTCCTTTTGATCATCAGATTTTCTCGCAACATCTCGGTGGAATTTCTAGGTCCTGTTTTCATCGCCTACTTGTTCAACTTCAACAAGATTTACTCTAGGAGCATCTGCGCTGCCTCTTGTCATGTGTATAATAATGCGGGCATTCAAAGCCCCATGCCCCTCTTCACCACATTTGTAATAAGCAAATGGTCTTTGAGGAGCCTCCCATCCTCTATCACCATGGATATCCTCTCGCTCCTAGAAAATCCTCTACCTCTTTGTTGATTTTGGGAATCTTGTCTTGTATCTTCTTGCTTTTCCACTCCACGAGGTGATTCTCCCCTACCTTGACTGAAACCAGCTCGTCCCCGAAAGGAGGATGAGGCCCCTATTCATCCCAGGTGATCTTCTAAAACTTTGACGGCTTTGTTTTTCCTCGGCCTTTAAGGTTAATTGATAGGCATCCTCCATGCTCTTAATCATGTGCATGCTTAGCTCATCTTGAATAGAAAATTTTCATCCATTTACATACCTTGCAGTCATTTGTTCCTCAGTTTCTTCATGCTCCACATGAATGGACAACTTGTAGAACTCATCTCGTGTATTCTTCATGGCTTGTATGTTCTGTTTGAGATTCTAAACCTCCTGTAAAGGGTTTATGCATAATCCACGGGAGAAATTTATCTTTCAACTTCGTCTCCATCTTATTCCAAGTCCTAATTCTTTCTTTCCCATTTTTGACAATGTTAAATGTTTTACGTAGGTAGTGACCCACCATAACATAGCACCTTTCATTTCGTGCATACAAATTTTACCTTCTTTTCTTCCGACATAGCCTTCCACTCAAAAAAATTTCCCCATGCTAATCAACCGGTCCTATCAACTCCTATGGTTTTAGACTACCTCCGTACTCAAAACATCAACTCTTATCCCATCATTCTTTCCTTCTAATGCTAAAAGCATCCTTTCTTCAAAAGCTAAGGGTGGCGCCTCTTTCCTCCTCTTCACAAACTTCTTCTTCATCTCCTGTCATCTCCACCTTGATTTCCTCTCTCACCATCATCATTTTCAGCAAGCGCAAGAACTTATAAGCAGATTTTGCATATTTCTATTCATTTGGGCAAATACCAACTCCTCTTCCTCTTCCCCGCCATTTTTTAAGACTCGAACCAACTCGATACCGTATAATGTAGCCAAATTCTCAACAAACTCAATATACTGCAAATAATATGAACTCCAAAATAAAATAGATCTCCTTTTATCCAACCATGAATTACAATGCTTGATAAATAAGAAAACAACTCCCAACTCGAGTTGCCCACTAAAATCTAACTATCTTTGACTAAATCTACTCTAGGTGGCGGAATTTACTATTTTTAGCAGTTTACCAGAACCTGACTATTCTTAGTAAGTCCACATGCTTATTCGTACGGGCACAAAAATTGCCACGCATCTTGTACATGCCTAAATTAGAGGAATTGCCAACTTTCTAACTCACTATGCATTTAAGAGACTAAAATTAACTAATGCCCTAAAATAGGAAAAACTCGAGTTACAAATTAAATCCTAATTTTCAGCCCTCAGATGGTGGAATTCGGGCCTGAAAATGTGCCGAAACGTGCTCCAACCAGCAGGGCTAGTTGACCGGTGCGTTTGTCTCACAAAATAGGTGGTTTCAAAAGAAAAGGACACCCTTCAGCACAAGTTATGACCTTTTCAAGTTCCTACTAATTTTGGCGCATCAAATTCTTTCTTCGGGTGCCTCAATA
The DNA here is from genome assembly GCA_018340775.1 of Taxus wallichiana var. yunnanensis. Taxonomy (NCBI): domain Eukaryota; kingdom Viridiplantae; phylum Streptophyta; class Pinopsida; order Cupressales; family Taxaceae; genus Taxus; species Taxus wallichiana. The sequence goes on from CM031234.1 coordinate 330,468,931, forward strand.
TTGCAGGAACGACTCCTTAAACAAAAATGTTAAACTATACTATTTGAATCATCTTGGAAGGTCGTTTCCAAAGACTCCAGCTGCTACCATCACCCTTGGTATAGGATATTCACTAGGTCAAATAGCGAAAAAAGTAATGAATGAGGTACATCAATAGCAGATGAGATGGAATAGGTATTCCAAAGTAATCAAGGACCAGGATCATCTGCTGGAATTTCCTTGGTTTTATGGCAATTGTCACTGTCTGCTTCAGTTACAAAGACAGCCTCGGTGGTGATACTTAGTGCTACTATAGCATCTGCAATCCCACAATCTGGCCTTATTTCAAACATAGCTTTTACAATTCCGACATTCAAATTCCACTCTCCAGCAGACCTGACATTGCATAGACTGATGGAGATCCTATCTGGATTGATTTCAGTTGTATTCATTATGCACAATACAGCCACGATAGCTTCCGATAATCACTTGAAAATTGCAGAAGTTCCAACAGAATTCTTGCCTTCATTAAAGGCACATTTATGAGTTTGAAGGCACTAGCATATTCCAAGGTTCATCATGGGGGATTCGAGAATACTGATATCCTGTTGGAATTAGAACCATTTGTGAAGTGCCCCTCTGCTGATATATTGCTTCAGATGGATGGTTTAGTCTTGAAAACAAGCATGCTAGACTGCACGGATACGGTTACGGTTTCAGCACGCTGAAACGGCAAATTTTAAAAATCTCAGGTACGGTACATTTTATATATATATATATATATATGCATATAAAATTATAAATTTAAAGAAACATTTGCATACTTATTGAAATTTAATACTCATACAACTTAAAATCATTCATAGAACATGAAAACAAATTTCCAATACTTTGAGAATTGAGACTTGAGTTTGTATTGATTCATAATGTTCAAAACATAATAGTTAATAACATTAGACTGTATTATAGATTTGATAATTCATTATTGATGCCTTAAGCTTGAGTTAGACGTATCATTGGACGTTAAAAAAACATTTAAAGTCATGAAATATTTTAATTCCTATCTCACACCAAAGGAGGGCAGAATAGCCTCTTGTCAAGGCAAGGATCTTGTCAAGACAAGGATCTTCTCATTATATTTCTGATTCGACAAAATCGATTTGTAGGCTTGGCACCTAATGTCAAATGACGAGAAGATAGGCTGCCCAACCACCAAGTGCTTCACTTGTTCCCATGCCTTCCAAATTGACTGAAGAATAAAGGACCCATGAGGAGCAACAAGAAAGCCCCCAAATAGTAAGTCAACCAAATGAAGTCCTTTTCATCTCTCTCAACCCTTCAGAGCCTATTGGCAATATTGAATCTCACACGAACTTTCCAAAGTTCAATTCCAATCAAAGCCCTCATGTTTTATTTATTTTTTTGCACTTTAAAAAAGAAAAAACTGTGGGTACTCTCTGGGTACTCTCTGGGTACTCTTTTTATTTATTTTTTTGCACTTAAAAAAAAAAAAAAACTGTGGGTACATACCCACAGGCCCTGGGTATGTCCCGGGTACAGATTTCCATACCCAAGACGTACCCAGGGCCTGTGGGTACGTACCCACAGCATACCCAGGGCATACCCGTACCCATACCCAAAACGTACCCAGCCTGGTACGAGGGGGTCTAGGGCGTTTCCGTGCAGTCTAGCAAGCATGCAAAGTTCTAACTACAAGAAAACCACCAAACAGACCATTTATTATACTTAACTAGAATCCAGTTTGCTCCACGGGCTGTAAACTCCTTCCACAATTATGAGTCGTCCAAGCTGCACCTGAAAGGGCTGAGTGCAAAATTATTGTTCTCAAATGATAAGTTACTTATCTTTGTCGAATCTATGACCATTGAAAGAAAATATGTTCTAACATAAAAGCCTATTCTGGGTGTGATGATTAAAAACATTTTCCTAAAAACCACTGTAACTCTGATAATCAAGATTTTGCAGTTCATTTCCTAGGCTTTAGCACCTACGCTAGGGTGACAGTTGTAATATTATTTGTCTCCATAACCGTTAGGTCTTGTGATGTAATTAATATCATTTCATTTATGAATTGTCACGTATAGATAGAGCAGGAGACTGAGACGATTTGTAATAGATATCCAATTTAAAGACAAAGGATAAATGTGAGAGGACATTTATGCACCAACTACGAGTTATGGGTTTAAATTAGGTCAACGGTTTGAAGGTCATTTATCAATCCAACTGACTACAGGTTATGGGCTCGGCCTCTAGCAGAAGGCTCAACCTTTCAGTCAAGGGTTTGAAGGTCATTCATGCGCTAAACCCACATTAGGGCCTTTAGACACTCAATTGAGGAGGTTAAGGACAAGACGAATCACACCTAAAGGCCTTTAGGTCAAGCACTCAACCCGGTGAAGAAAGCACTGCATATTCAAGCTATGCCTCTGGGAAAGCACTTGATCAATAGATTGAGTCTGAAGGATATCAGACTTAAGGGAGATAACATTTATGGACACTGCTTCCGAAGAGCACCACTTACTGAAGAGCTCAACCACCTTGTGAGTTAACAATGAATATTCCAGGCGAGGCATAAGAGAGTATAGTTAGAATTGGTTTAATTCTTTGTTAGTAGTGTTAAAATTATTATTCTAGACTTCTAGTATGGTTACAATTGGTCTGATATGTTGTGAACTAAGACTAATAAAGCAAGCCTCAATGTAAAATTTCTTAGTAGTCTGTCGGATGAGCTTTAGTGGCAATAGTATGGGGCTTACAAACCGGGCCACATAAGCATGATAAACTATTGAAACTGGGTAAAATATCAGATCAAAGTTGCTGAATATGGCTTACACTATCAGCAGTCCAACAGTCCTGTGCTGGTTCATGTTTTCCACATACATTTTCTTATATTAAGCCAAAAAAATTGTTAAATAATTTTTGTTTGAGCTAAAATAATTAACACACCTCTTGTTGTTCCACCTTCAGAAAAACCGTGAGAAAGACTTGATAGCCAAGAATCTACCCTGCTAAGGTTGAGTGAGGTCTGCGATTCATAATTTAACCCTCGATTATATGAAACCACACTAGCAGGAATGGGTACGGTTTCAATAACTTTAAGTATGTATGCCGTTAAATTTAGTATGTTTCTCCCTGATAATCGTTTAAGAATGAACAATGCACCCTCCTCTCCCAACTCTGCTAGTGCTTTCCTAGCATCCTCTGTAGCCGGCTTTGTGCCATTTTCTCGTGCCAGCTTCGCCAGCACAGTTTCCACCTTGTATGGAAGCTTTGTAGCCATCGTTAATGGTGTGTTGTCGATACTTCTGCGTTTAGCCTTCTTAAACCGTGGATGCGAGTGCGAATGAAACCCTTGTCCACATAAATGGGGATGCCCGGAGTGATCTTCTATTTTAACAGCGTGAATTAAAGCCCTCCGACGAATTGAAGGGTCGGATAACTTGTAAGACGTGGCTGTAGAATGAATTTTGGCTGAGAGCACGGACTGTACTGTATTCCATACAGAGTACAAGGGCACTCTATACAGTGGCATCCCATAGCAACATTGGGATGCTTTAAACTGTTTGATGTTACGCGTTCTTGTATTTTTTTGAAGGAGAGGGAAATCACTTACAACTTAAAGCAGATAATGCGGATTTTGAATGAGGAAGTAGATTTGAGGAATTTTGTGTCGCAGAGATGCGCGTGGATCTGAAAGTTGTAGAATAAACGGGGTGGGGAGCTGTTAACTCAGATTTTGGAGGGAGGGAGCAACGTTTTAAAAGATACAAAACAATAAATCGTGCAAGTTACTAGGAAGTGTAAAAATATGGCAAAGGAATTTTATTTGATTAAAGGTAAGGAACTCTATATTAAATTTTAGGAAACTTTTTTATGTGAATTTTTTTCTATTTGTTAGAAACAACTTTTTAAGTAACAATTTGATTAGTAAAGACGTTGTATGTGTTCTTCTAAAATGTTAATCTCAGGAATATAATTTTAAAAATATTATTATAAATTATTTTATTTATTTTGTTTATATTAATGAAATTATTTTATATTTGTATTTAATTATTTAGTTTATATTTTATAAGTTTTGTTTAGAGAAAAAAAATTAAAAATTAAGATTTTATTATTATTGAAAGTCTTACAAACTTATCATATATATTTTTATGGAAAAATAGATTTACACGTAAGTACAACAAACATGTTTTAAAATATTTAATTAAATATAATATAGATGGAAATCAAATCTAGTTAATAATTCCAAAAATAAAAATTTGAGTTTTCATTATTGTTGAAAGTCCTACAACTTATCATACATCTATGGAAAAATAGATTTACACTTAAGTGCAATAAAAATGTTTTAAAATATTTAATTAAATAAAATATAGATGGAATAGTAAATCAAATCTAGTTAATAATTCCAAATAAAAAGGGTCACATGTAAGCTTTAGGATTATCTAATAGTTACAACAGTTTAATAATGATGAATAAGATTTTGAGGAGAGACACACAAAACATAAAAATATAGGAGCTAACAAAGAATCTTATCCAAAGTGTCAAATTCTAAATTTGGTGATATATGAACCGTCAAGTGACATTCATGGTAAATTTCAAACAAGTAAAAATGTTTTGATGAATGTGCTTGTTTATTCAAGGGCTCCAAAACCTTGCTTGGTGATCTAAAACTTTGATTTGATCACCGGAAAAACACAAATCTTCTCCAAGCCCTAATCAACCAAATAAACATGTAAGTGTAAGGAATATAACATATGTTTTGGGGCTTATGTTATTCCGGATAATGGTCAAACAATGTTCATATATATCAAGTCCCTTAATAGTGTACGACATCGGAAAAAACTTGTAATTGTAATAATTCATCAAACAGAAACCTCGTCTGAACCCTTCCATTTCAATAATTACTCTAACGTGAGTAAATGCTTCAATCAATGTTTGATCTTATTTAGAATGTTTATAAGTGCTCAATAGATTCATTTGAATAATGAATTATATTTATACTCCTCGCAAATGCACTCAAATGTCGGTGTATGTATATATAATTACAATACAATAATACTCTTATAAGTGTGCAAAATAACAAATGCATGACTAAAAAGAGGGAAAATGAGACCAACAATACGGGTGCATGTTGACTAAAAAGGGTCACTTAACCCTATCATTTTTTAGGTATCTATAACTTACCCCACTTTTAAATGTGTGTGTGTGTGCACGCATGTATTAAAGTAAAAGAAGACATGATATGGTGTTAGCATATGGATTTGCACGCATGCAAATGACATGCAACAGTGTGGGAACGAAGTCCCTCCTCAATGAAGGTGAGGTTGCCTTTATTGAAAACCAAAACTGTATTTACATCTATACATTCAAAATTATATGTGGGGGGTGTTTTGGAACATCAATGGAAAGAAAAGTGAATGAAGGAGATGGAATGGAATGAAGGAAAGGAGTGAAATGGAATGAAATGAAAGAACATGCAAGAGTTAGGTAAACACAAAGCCTAATATTGCACGAAGAGGAAAGATGAATAACCAACACAAATAAAATGGAGTTTGAGTTAGCCAAACAAGAACGTGTAAAAGGGAACACACATGAGCAAGTAGATAATCAGAGCTTGATCACTGTGAACTAGAACAACTGATTAATAATGTTGACAATAAGATCAAAGATAATATTTGCATGCAAGATTCAAACACCTAACATCTAATGAACATAAGAACATCAAATGTTACAAGAGACAATGAATGAGACACAAAGTTTGTATTTCATTAACTCCAAAATGTTTTCACAAAAGAACACAAAGTTTCTTCCTGAAACAAAGCTTGCACAAAAAGTATTTTCTTCTCCTCTCTCAAAGTCACCCTTTACAAATGAGCCCCTCACTTCCTTTTATAACCCAAAAGTTGGTTACAAAGTAGTTAGGGTTTTACATGATCATTAAATAAGGCACTTAAGTGACCTTTGACTTTTTCAACAACTTTATTAAAGACAACCCAAAAATAGAAATTACTTAAAATATCCATTGTTTCCCAAAACAAATAACAACACCTTTTAGAATATACAATAATAACTAGTGCCTTATCCATTGAAATGGGGTCCACCTATCTCAAGCGTATGAGAAATGGACTCTCCCACTTCGTTAGATATCAAGAAAATCAACTTCCTGAACCGCCGATGAAATTAGGATCTGCTGCTTTTGCTAGTTGAAAGGATCTAAACCTTCCAAACAATGAGAAAATGCCATTACCAATAAAGACCTAATGTTGCCATGATGATGACCCAAGTTCATGGCCATAACATGTCCGTAGATATCATCACCAATAAAAATTACGGTTGCCATGATGACCCGAGTTCAAGCCCTCGGCATGTCGATAGACACCCTTAAGATTGATTCTTGGCAAAGAGCCCTCGATATTTTAGCGAAGCATTCTGCAATCTCGGCTCAATCAACAATTATGCCACTATTGGGATCTTAGTATGTCATAGGTAGTTGTGAGCTACACAATATACTCGTTTTTCCATAAACTAAAAAGATCCTTTATGTTACAATTTGCAACACATAAAAGAAACCCTTCAAAAAATACATTGAACAATGGGGGCAACCAAGAGGACCTTGGAAAATGTACAGTAACAACCAAATGAATTCTTCCTTAGTCGTGGATCAAAGCTAATAGAAATAAAGCTCGATAAAATTAGCTTGAAACTACAAGTCTGATCGTCCATTAAAAAAACAAGTGTCTCGAACCTGGTAAAGAATACTTTTTATTGTCGATTGGATGTACATAATGGAAGGGTATAAATGGGTAAGTGCACGAAGTTGGTGGACAATTTCATGGACATAAAAACCCGAAATAAAGGAACCGTGATCGCGGTTCCTGAATTCTAGGTTTAGTAATTACTGAACCTAAAACCACGATTGCGGTTTAGAACCGCGATCGCGGAACTCTGAGACAAAAATTAGCAGTCCCATGAACTCCTTATTTTCCCCATTTTTCATTTCAAACCACGTTTTTTTCTAAACGTTTTTCACTCGAGCTTTGAATACCACCTCAAAATTGCTCATCGGACTTTTGGATAGCGATAGATTCAACCATGCCACCAAGACGAGGAGGTAAGTCCCCGATTGTAATCATTTTTTTGCATTTTAGGTTTTTTTTTTTTTTTTTGCATTTTCATGGGCTTTTTGAAATGTTTGTTTATGTATACAATTTTCTTGTTTTATCAGTTGGTCGGCAAGCTCAAAATCATGCAAACCATCAAAACATTCCTCAAAACCCTCCTCCAAACATAGATCCACCTCATGTGGCTCTTCATCCCAGGAGCCGAGCGAGAACACAAGATAATATCATTGGAAGAATCCGAGAAAATAAAATTGTCATTGAGAACCTAATTCAAACTATAAGACAAAATCATGCTACAAATCCATCCTGCATGACTTTAGCAATACATTACAAACATTGATTGGCGAAGTCGAGTCCGCATGACCAACCAAATACATAGATGGAACACCTTTAGAAGTGGTGTAGGCGGTGGTATGCGGATAAACTATCCCATGCGGCCGTAAAAAACAAAAAAATAGAAAAGACCTTATTTGTGCATTATTTACCGACCCTCGAACCAATGCCCCCGAGTTACTTACAAATGGTTCCCGATCCATTGGTTCCACGATGACCGTATCAAGAACAATTTTTGGGACCGATGGTGGATGGTTTTTATTATCCACTATGCAACAACAATGAGGTTCCTCTTTATTTTTGAAGAAATTATCTTTGTGAGTTCGTGCTCAATGAGGTCCCAAATTATTTTGACTTTTCGACTTTTTTGGTCGAGGAGGTGGCTCTGCATGGAGCAGACCTAGTGCACGCGTAGGTCAACCTAGGATCCCCCATGCCCCAAAACCCCCATTGCCTTTAGTTATCCCTCCTACAATGAAGAAGGAGGTTGTGGAGATTGATACATTGCATGCATTGAGGGAGCTCACGACACTCGACCCAACATAGTGACCGGATTGCATCCGGTGATGTTGGTGGAGGCGTCGGTTCTAACGCACCACACCACCGCTGTGGATCATGTGGTGTCGTATGCTCTGGGGTGAGACATCATTTGTTGGTTCATAGGATTTCTTTTCTATAGATGAGATGATGGGGAATGTTTTTGGAACTAGTGTCACCGATATTGGTCTTTCACGGTAAATTTCTAATAAATTTAAATATTATATACATATATATAATAGTTTAATTCACATGTTTGAGATATATATATATATATATATATATATATATATATATATATTTGATTGTACATCATGTACATACATGTAAAAACTAATTTTTTATTTTATTTTAAATAGCAAGAGCCGATGAAGGAAACATTCGGCGTCGACATGCTTAAAGCTACTCTAAATTTGGCGTGTTTTAAACGTAAGTTTCAAGTTGTACAAACTTAAATTTTTAATTTCATTTGATTGCACTAGATTATTATTATAATGTTTCACGTTTATGTTGTACATATTAATATTTTTCTCTTTTATACACAAGTGCTGACGGGTCATCATCTGCTCGAGGAATGAAGCTACTTTCTTGCACGCATCACATGAGTTTTACACGAGTTAGTAAATCTCTTTACACTTTGTTTCTAATTACCGGAAGTTCACGTGGATTACATGCTTTGGACCTCTGTTATGTGGTGCACAACGTAGATTTTAATATTGATTTGTACATGTTTTTTGTATAGCTTATGACTGCTAGAGAGACTCCTCCATATATGCAGACTGTGGAGGCTGCTTGTAGATACTACCATAGCATCTGCAGATCCACTAACTGAGGTACAATTTTTCAAATTTGTTAAATTTTGGAGGTTCATTATTTCTTATTACTTAAATCTACAATATCAAATTTTGTATGTATATGTGAAATATTTAATTTGAAAATTAATTATTTGTATGTAGCTTACCCCTCATGAGTCTATTGTTGTCCTTGCGATGCGTCAACAACAAATTGATAGGGATCATGACATTGCAGTAAGATTTCACATGCATTTTAACTAAATTGTACAAGTTTCTAAATTTTGAATGTATTTTAAAATTTTGGGTGTTAAAAACTTGTTGTTTATGAATGTGCGGAGTTAGGTTGCGGTGATGCTTAGAGACACCTAGGACCACACGGATGAAATCATAGTGGCATCTCCCTCCACTACATCCCGGTGTCGTGGACGTGCTACTTCTAGCGAGGCAAAGAGAGGGAAGATGTTTCATGAGTGGATTCATAGTCCACTGAATGTACATAGATATATATATGGGCCATCTAGTCCTAGTGAACATGTTTCTTCATATAGTCCATTGTATATATATAGCCTTTTGCGACCGCATGTGGTCCCATATGTACATTATGACACACTTAGTTCAAGATGTACACATACATTATGAACTTATACATATATATTTTCAAAGACGTGCGTTTGGAGCACACTTTGTTTGATTCTTATATATCCATGTGTGTTGGTTTTCATAACGATAAATCTAAACTATATATGTTTGATTTGATTTCATTGCATGTATGATATCCTTCTATGTATGTTTTCATAACCATTTAAATTAGTTCTCTGATATGTACATGTTTGATTTAAATATTTAATCATGTCTTCTTGTATTTGGATTGAGATGAAATTTTTCATTAGATTAGGTATTTTCATATGGTTTCTTGCTTCAAATTTCAAGTGTTTTCGATCTCTAGAATTGCAAGGATCTAAAAAGGCAAGTTTTTTCTCTGAAATTTTAAATGGGATGCTATAAAAAATTAGGGTACCAATGGAAAATATTTTTAGATCATCTTCAAGGAGTTCATGAGTAGAAGTTACGGGCAAAATTGCAGGGGAAATAGAGCAAAAATGAAGGAGATATGAGCAAAAATGTGATTTTTGCAATAGGGTTTCTTAAAATTTAGTAGCACAACTAAATATACTAGCAACAATAAAGGAAAAGGAAATATTTTTAAAAAGGATTAAAAAAATGGCTAAGTGTATGTTTATACTCACCTCTTAACATTAACCTAGCTAACTCACCTTCTAACTCATCCTTGACCATTCTGGATTAACCCGGTTACATGGCATGACAGGGTAGGGTTACAAGCCTTAAGTGACAAAGGGACTTAAAGGGGTGATAATGTGAGAAGGGGTTAAGTATTCATGAGAGGGGGCAACATAATCAAGTTGGGGTGTTGAGGAATTGAATACCTAGTGAGAATGTTACAAGCCTTAAGTGATGAAAGGGAGAGATTTCATGTGGTGGTGCATTCTGATGTCCCAAGTTGAAACTTGGGTAAAAATTTGACAGTAAGCCCTTATTAGTATTCTTAGGTTCCACCCATTGCATGAAAATCCTCCTCTAATGAAAAATCAACTCATGTATTCCTCCGCGGAAGATCTTAAATGATAAGGCTTTTCCAAAGACCATCTTGTTAAATCTGAAACTACAAATGAAACTTTCTCATCTTCCAAGATGTTCACATGATCCAATGTGTTGAGTCAATTCTCAGGAATGGCATTGATATTTCCACATTGACTAAAATATTTTTCATTTAACTCTTCATAGGATTCTAGAGATATAACCTATGATCTAGATACAAGGGCTGAACTAAAACTTATTGACTATCGAAGGAAAGGGTCACAAATATTTTCCTAAACAAATTCTTAAAATTTGAACCCTAAAAATTCTTCATGTGGAATTATTCTCCCTGAGAGGTGTACCAAGCTCATGCATTCTTGTGCCAAGATCTTCCAAAAATTTTGATACATTCTCCTCATGGGATTCAAAATCAAAAATGGCTTCTTTTAAAGCTTCAAGCCTCTAGGTGATGGTATGGGACAAAATGTCATACAAGTTCTCTGAGTCAGATGAAAACACACCTGAGCTCACCAAGGAATGAGAATCAAAATTATTCATCTCACTCGCAAATGGGAGATTATTTTCCCAATGGAATTTCTCTTTCTTGATCTCAACTCTATTCCTATTGATTTTCAAAAATATGACCAAGAACAATCTAAACAAATAGATAATCTCAGAAATAGATCATGTTCCCTTTTTCAAGGATCATGCTCACCCAATGGTCACATGTCCTTCTTTGCAGTATGAATGCTTGATCTTGCTTGTTGGACTGGGGGTTGAAGTTTCAGATGGGAGACATTGCTTCAATTTGAGGCAGAGATGATTAATCTCATGCAATCAATGATGGCACTTATGAATAAAATGTCCTCACACATGTGTTCCCTTAATTGTTTGATGATTTGTACTTATACTCCTAATTCTGTGTCTAGTGATATGTGATGAAGAATCCTATTACAATGCAAAAATAATGAGCATGTAAGCACATAGCTGGGCAGCAAAGGATGGAGAGAGATCACCACAACAACATAGCTCAAGAGAGCAAAGCAAGGATAGTGATGAAGCAGGTCTAAGAGGACAGAGGCAAGTCCAAAGAGAACAAGAGAGATGGAAGGTAAACAAGTGACAAATTGAATGTTTTGAGTCCTAGGAAATGAACGGAGGTGAGGAGTGAGAATTCATGCCTCAGGACGTCGTGGCACCAAACCGATCACAACACGTCCGGTGGCCAGTGAACACTAGAGGAGGCGGTGTTTTGGTGCGTGAAAGGGTCATTGCTTCTGGGCTACTTCGTTCGGGCGTAGTCCCTTAAGAGCCCTAAGACCAAAATATTGTTCAACTTCGATGGGTGACTACTCGGACTCAATGGCACCTAGAGACAGCTTGTTTGATCCGACACCTCAGTAGGGACCCTCTAAAAAATCCTCTCTCGCTTTTTTCCTTCTCATTTTGGTGCTCTTCTACCCTATTGTTTGCAAACGCGAAATAGTGCGGTTGGAGCGGTGATTGGTTGTCAAACGCTATATTTTGCAAACGATTGGTCATGGCACCGAATTGACTACACCGACACGTCCGGGTGGCGGTGTGAACGCTAGAGGAGGTAGTGTTTTGATGTGCGAAAGGGTCGTTGCTTCGGATTACTTCGTTTGGGCGTAGTCCCTTAAGAGCCCTAAGACCAAAATATCGTTCAACTTCGACGGTGACTACTCGGACTCAAGTGGCACCTAGAGATGGCTCGTCTCGAATCCAACACCTCGGCGTAGGGACCCTCTACAAAAGTCTCTCTCGAGTTTTTTCCTTCTCATTTCGGTGCTCTCGCTGCCCTATTGTTTGCAAACGTGCGAAATAGTGCAGTTGGAGCCAGTGATTGGTTGTCAAACGCTATATTTTGCAAATGGTGGGTTATGGCACCGAACCAACTACGCCGGCATGTCCGGGTGGCTAGGTGAACACTAGAGGAGGTGGTTTTTCGGTGCGTGAAAGGGTCGTTGCTTTTGGGCTACTTCGTTCGGGCGTAGTCCCTTAAGAGCCCTGAGACCAAAATATCATTCAACTTCGACGGGTGACTACTCAGACTCCGTGGCACCTAGAGACGGCTCATCCAATCCAACACCTCGGTGTAGGGACCCTCTACAAAAGCCTCTCTCGGTTTTTTCTTTCTCATTTCGGTGCTCTCACTACCCTATTGTTTGCAAAGACGCAAAATAGTGCAGTTGGAGCCAAAGGTGATTAGTTGTCAAACGCTATATTTTACAAACGGTGGGTCATGGCACCAACGACTACGCCGGCATGTCCGGCAGTGCGGTGAATGCTAGAGGAGGTGGTGTTTCGATGTGTGACAAGGTCGTTGCTTACAGGCTACTTCATTCGGGCGTAGTCCCTTAAGAGCCCTGAGACCAAAATATCGTTCAACTTCGATGGGTGACTACTCGGACTCCATGGCACCTAAAGATGGCTCGTCTGATCTGAAACCTCGGCGTAGGGACCCTCTACAAAAAAACTCTCGAGTTTTTTCCTTCTCATTTCGGTGCTCTCGTTGCCTATTGTTTGCACGCGCGAAAAATAAGTACAATTGAAGCCAGTGATTGGTTGTCAAATGCTATATTTTACAAATGGTGGGTCGTGGCACCAAACCGACTGTGCCGACACATCCAGGTGGCCAGGTGAATGCTAGAGGAGGTGGTGTTTTGGTGCGCGACAAGGTCGTTGTTTCCGGGCTACTTCATTTAGGTGTAGTCCCTTAAGAGCCCTGAGACCAAAATATTGTTCAACTTCGATGGGTGACTACTCGGACTTCGTGGCACCTAGAGATGGCTCGTCTGATCCGACACCTTGGCATAGGGACCCTCTACAAAATCCTCTCTCGGTTTTTTCCTTCTCATTTCGGTGCTCTCGCTACCCTATTGTTTGCAAACACATGAAATAGTGCAGTTGGAGCCAGTGATTGGTTGTCAAACACTATATTTTGCAAACGGTGGGTCAGTGGCATTGAACCGACTATGTCGACACGTCTAGGTGGCTAAGTGAACGCTAGAGGAGGTGGTGTTTTGGTGCACAAAAGGGTCGTTGCTTCCGGCTACTTCGTTTGGGCGTAGTCCCTTAAGAGCCCTGAGACCAAAATATCGTTCAACTTCGACGGGTGACTACTCGGACTCCGTGGCACCTAGAGACAGCTCATCTGATCCAACACCTTGGTGTAGGGACCCTCTACAATAGCCTCTCTTGGTTTTTTCCTTCTCATTTTGGTGCTCTTGCTGCCCTATTGTTTGCAAACACGTGAAATAGTGCAATTTGAGCTAGTGATTGGTTGTCAAACGCTATATTTTGCAAACAGGTGGGTCGTGGCACCGAATTGACTACGCCAAAGACGTCCGGGTGGCCAGGTGAACACTAGAGGAGGTGGTGTTTTGGTGCACGACAAGGTCGTTGCTTCCAGGCTACTTCGTTCGGGCATAGTCCCTTAAGAGCCCTGAGACCAAAATATCGTTCAACTTCGATGGGTGACTACTCGAGACTCCATGGCACCTAGAGACATCTCGTCTGATCTGACACCTCGGTGTAGGGACCCTCTACAATATCCTCTCTCGGATTTTTCCTTCCTAGATCGGTGCACACGCGTAGGTATGGTCTTGTAAACACTTGGGGAGGAGTCGTTTTCAAAATTTACAACATTTTCAAAATTTACAACTTTTTCAAAATTTACAACATTTTCAAAATTTACAACTTTTTCAAAATTTACAACATTTTCAAAATTTACAACTTTTTCAAACAATGAAAGCTTCTCTTAGCTTCGAGAATTTAAAATTCTCTACTAACAGTGCCAACCACGTGAAGGTGGAAGCTTTTCTGGCACCACTAACCTAAACATAAAAGTGTTAGTCAAAGAAATTTAAGTTTCAAATCAAAACCATATACTATCTATATATACAAAATACACAAATTTAAAATAAAATATATTCAAACTTAAATCTAGATCTTTAAACTAACAAATTTATATATATATTGAAAAGAAATTATATATACCAGACATGAGCATTGTAAATTCATTCCAATGAACCATCAGGATCGGATCTACTCTGAATAGCAGACAAGATTGCTTCATGATCTGACTCTCGAACCTTCCAAAGAATCTTGTTATTAGGCCTTCCTCGATATCTATACAACTGAATATTTGTCGCTAGAACTAGATGCGAATATAAGAGTATTTTCCTGTGTGTCTCAAAGTCTTCAAACACCCAAACAGAGGATTTTTTAATGGATACCATCGAAGCCAAGTTCTAGTAACTACCACTAACCCTGTAGGATACTCAATATCTTCGCCATCTATAATAGGAGAAGTCAACTTCTTTCTTTCCTCGATGCAAATGACATAAGAAATAGTCTGTTCCTTCTTCATTGTCTTCTCGCGCGCAATTACTATGCAAACACATGTCCTACAAAAAAACTTGGTTGAACAACTCAAATTTAAATTACATATTAAAATTTCAATGGACATAACTCAATACAAAAATTAAATAAATAACCATAAATACCTTGTCGCACCAAAATCAAAATTTCATCAAAGTCCTTGGATGTTGTAACTTCATCGACAAAAACAAGTCATAATGCTTGTGGAGGTTGATAACTAGGAAGCGGAGTTAGAGGCCTACAAATCAATCCTTCCACCCATTCTTGTGAATCACACTCAGCAGTGACAAATTCAATACAAGATGCACAAAAACATGCCAACTTTCTTGTCCATACGGCCCACGAAATAGCGTCTGAGCTACAAAATGAGTGCATATCACTGGACCCAGTGAGTGTCATACAATCCTCGTAGTTAGCAATATGTTGTTCCTCTATCAACCAAAAATATCTGCGAACTGTGGAATTTTCTTGAGAACCTCGGGCCATGTTATCAATACACCATTCCACTATGCTCTTTGCATCTTTTAATTTAGCACCATCTTTGTACTTCAACTCTTCTCTTGCAAGAGCTCTTTTCACACATGCCCCTACACCGTCATGCTCTCCTTTTCCATGTCCAGCCTTAGTGAAACTCCAAATATGTTGCACACCCATCTTGATGTGCATTCTGCTCATCCAATAAAACATTCGTGCATTCTTAAACTGAGACGTGTAATTATCTGACCATATATAATGTTGTTTGAAGTGGATGTCCCTATCAGACAAGTTTCCATAAAATAACTGGAAACACCCTTGCACAAATTCAGTAGAATGAGTATGATCATCACTGATATAAAAGTGGTACTCTCTTAAAAATTTCGATCATTCTCTGTACTGTTAGGAGAATGTAGAAATGCTATATGCACAAAAATGGTAACTTGTACTAAGTTGTAATATTGCGATTGAACCTCCATTTGTGGTTGCAATGTGTAATTCTCTGCAAAATTGACCACTGAAACAATAGTACCAATAGGAAATGTGTCTTTGCATAGCTTGAATTGTTCATCCAACCATCGAGCTCTATGTGTATGCCTCGCATACTCATAAACAATTTCATCCTTAAATTTTCTCAAAAATTGGAAAACGGGCATTTGTTCTCAGAACTAGCTCACACCGTTTAGACTCTTTTCCATCTTTCAACCTGGTATGCAACTGATTTATAGTTATCAAACTCAACTAAATTATGTCATATTGTACCTTGATTTGCTCATGGATGCAACTTTCCAATTTAGGTAATCCGTCGTATGTACTACAACTTCCATCTAAACAATCCACTATAAAAAAATTGAACAACTTTTTTTTCACAAAATATAGTAGGAATGAAATCCCTAGAAGATATTGGTGGAACTTGAACACCACATTCCGATAACATAGTTTCAGAATGAAAATTAGAACGAATACGTAAAAATTTAACATAATGCATCATAAATTCAACATGTTGCCTACAACAACAAGTGTTGCGAGCGTGGTTGATTTTCACATAGAATGGTTTCAACATTTCAAAAAAATGTTGACTAATTTTAATTTCTAGATTCTCTTGTTCAAACTTATGAAAAAATTGAGTTTGAGTCATATCTAAGAAATGCTTTGGATGTGGTTCACGATTAGTAGAACCAACTCTTCGTTTTATAACATCTCTTGTATTAGGTGAAACTCTAGTGTTATCATGCCAAAATTTAATAACTTCTCTTATAACATCAGAATTATTTTTGTCCTTATGCGGTGCTCTAGCAGAAAATGCCCAAAAATCGGCATTATTGAGTGATTGAAGGATATTACGTCTTTCAATTACTTTCATTAGAGTTTTTCGATTAACTTGCAACATTCGACTTGTTTGCGTAATCAAACATTGTTTTTTATTGATTCACTTACAACACTAGTAGCAAGTACACGACACACAATATTACTATCCCTAGTGTGTCTCTTGACACCAACAGTGTGATATGCATCATGAAGGTTTTCAACAATTGTAGAGGTTTGACCACGTATATTAGATGTTGTCAATCCTAAGGTGTTTAATGTAGGTCTCATTTTAATAAATTTCATCAAACTAACCAACTGACATCTTTGGGAATCATTTAAAATTTTAAAATGATTATCCTAAATTTCAATGGCTTTTCTTCTGATTTGTCATTCAGAAAGTTTGTCAGACATTGGTTTCAAAATGTTTTCATCAATTTCAATAAAAAATTAGGTTTCTTACATAAAATCCTAGGAGGTGTTTTTGTCAAATTTTGCTTGTCTACAGTTTCAACATGAATTTCCTTATTCACATTTTCATTGTCTCCTTCAATTTCAACATTTGCTACATCATGAGTATTTAATTCTTCTTCAACATTGACAGTAAAAAAACTTCTTCATCATGAGTATTTAATTCAACTTCAACATTGATGATGAGAAACATTACCTGGTTCTTCATTGCTTACAATAGTTGGGGTTGAAGATGAACCTCTTCTTGATTCACAAAGTTTCGTATTCGCTAAGCATTTTGAATTTTGCTGGCCTCTAATTCGTTTGATATTTTTTTACTTAATAACTTCCTTTTTTGACTTTGTTTTTTGTCTCCCATGATGTTTTGCTTCCGGTGATAAGAAAAACGTGCAGAAAAAGACAAAATTTCACAGTAATTCGTATGGTAAGGTCAAAGAGTAAAAATCACATGGTAATTCAGACATTGGGATGTGTGTAATTATGATTTATGAACCGCGAGTGCATTTTATAAACCGCGATGGCGGTTTATAAAGTGCGCTCGCGGTTTGTGTTTAAAAAAACCGCGATCGTGGATCTATCTGCCGAACCTAAGCCTCAGAAAATCTTTGTTTTTCCCCAACCAAAACTATGGAAGGTCATTATGAAGTGTAAAAGGTCAAAAAACCTCAAATCTGCTCTTCCAAAGACTTGAACCATACTAAAAAATTGAAAATATTTCACAAAAATAGTGCCATCGCGTAGGGGAGGCTCTTAGCTTCGTAGAAATATTGATTTTAAAGTGAATAGAATAAGATAAATATCATTTTATAATTTTTTTACTAACAATAGGTCTTTAAGACATTTTTTCCTGTGAATGTTCATGTCTACGTTTAAGACTGTAACTTTTGTTTCGCTTATCAAAATATGATAAAACTTATACCATCCCAAGCATGGACAAATTCTATACACGTTAAAAATATATATATATATATATATATATATATATATATATATATATATATATATTGATTTTGATATTTTTGATATAGTTATGGTGGGCAAACGGAAAGCGCTCCGTTTTCTAAATATTTTCGACCATTTTCACGGAAAAAATCATAAAAAAATATTGCTAAAAATACAAAATAAAATCCATCCCAAGATAGACAACTACATCTAACGTTTCACCAAAGGAAAAAAAAAAAAAAAAGATTTGGTCATCCAAAATGTTTGTGAACAAACTACAATCTTATAAGTTTTTTCAAAAAAAAAACTAAGTCATATAATTTTAAGTGTTTAATATAGCTAAACTTGTCCGTTTTTTTTTTAAAATTAGTATTTTATAAACTAGATTCCAAATTCTACGATTCATATTTATATAAATTTTTCTAATTTAGAGTGTGCATATAGCTAATAATCCCTACAAGTTGAGATTTTGTTGTTTTTGTAATATGACATCCATGGATGACCTTATATTTGTTCATCGACTTCCCGCACTTACCCAAATATTGCCTATTGCCCTTAAGAGTTTCTCAAAGAGACCATTTACAAGTAACAAAGATGTAGTATACAAAACGGCCAACCGGTATTTTCGAGTTGACCTTCACATTTAATTCATTTCTAGCGGAAAAATGCTTAAGAATATGAATCGTTTCATTTTGCACCATAATAAACCTTCATCCCCTGATTCAGGGAAATTTTATGAAGCCTTGAATAGCGTGACTCTAATCCATCGGCGGTGAATATTTTTTCCTGCAAATGCATGGATCTAAGTTCGAATAAGGATAAGCCTACAGCTGCATTATGTTTGCTATTTCAGTGACCTTCATTTTGTTCTGAACTTTTAGCAATTAAGTTGTAAGCTTTATCAGGGCACCAGATCCATCCATATGCATTACGCATTCTTTCTGAAGGTCGATGATAATGCAGAATATAACAAGTCACAAAAACAATTCATTTTTTCAAACATACTTGCCCATGGTTCAGTCGGGTCACAATGATACCCGATTATCATTCCCTCGTTGATCTTCTGGAGCTACCCTATCTCCTCTTCCCAAAGATTGTTGCCATGCATCCCTGGGTTTCTCAGAAGTAGATCCAAAATCCTCCAAACACAGCTCCAAATTAGCCCTAGAACTTTTGTAGGCCCCATTTTTGGCAATTGAACTTGATCCTTCATCATTCATCCAAACACCTCCACCATCTCCATATGCATCTGATTGTCTCTGATTTGGACCTCCTAACCTTGGTGCTCTCATATTAGGAGCAGCCCTAGTCTGAGACAAAGCAAAAGAAGATGGCTTTAAAACCAAAAAATCTCTTGTTACAGACTCCATATCCATAAAATAGTCCCTAGACTTAGCATCCTCAATTAAGGCACTACCACTAGATTGCTTTAATGCAACTACGTTGCCCATAACCCAAAGTGCTCATGAGCTCGTGTTAGTGCCACATTCATGTGGTGAACATCAGCTACAAAGCCAACCCCATGATTTGAAGCTCGGACACAAGACATAATGATTACATCACGCTCCTGGCCCTGAAAGGCATCTACCGTATTGATATATAAACCTTTTCCTTCATCAGATTTGAGGACAACATCAAACTCTCGGTGCAAACATTTCAGCCGTAGCTTGTAAGGTGTGATAATTCCAACAAACCTTTATTCCCGCCACCTTAGTGACTCATTGAAGATGCTCATATAATTACAAAGCAAATTGTGCTTCATGAATATTCTGATATGAAATAGATCCACCTCTATGAGATTCTCTTCCATGAGTTACATCGTAAAACAAGCAAGGTCTCAATAGAGAATCTTTGTAATAAATTTCATCAGGTCTCTTGGTAACACTCTCACTATCACTTAATCAATTTTGAAAAAAATATCTTGAAGGAGAATCCCGAATTTGAGGATGCATTCGATACTGAACAGATAACAACATAGTTGGACAACCTGCTTGTTGGAAGCGCTAAAAAAGGCTTCTACTATACTTTGCAATATGCCCGCCGCTGCTAATTATCATTGCAGCAATTCTTTGTGGATCCCGACAAGAACACACCTTGCAGCACCCAATGAAAGTGGAGGTAACACGCCTACTTCACTAGCTTGTAGCTTCATCTATAACCACCATATCAAACCCATGGGCTAGGCGCTGGAATAACTTCCGGCCACTACTAGAAACAGTAGTGAACACAATCTCAGCCTCATTTGCAAAACTTGCCTCAAGATTTGATCGAGCTTCTTCCATGTTAAATTCACCACCTGGACGGAAGCGACTTTCCAAAATGAAAAGGCGAGACAACTCAACTAAAACTTTATCTCGTTCTTCTACTACAACTGCAAGATTTTGCAACAATCGATCAAGATCGTGGTCGCATGCAACTTAACATCGGATCAACACCAACGGTTCCTTGGGATCACCCTGCGGCAGCTGTCGCACTTAACTCTCTCTGGAGGCCACTGATTTTCTGAGATAAGTTTACTTCTCTACCCCGTAGCTGCTGCATATAGCCAATTACTTCCTCACGACACTTTCCTAGGAGAATTTCAGTTCTACGCTCCACTGATACTACCTGTGCAGCACGATTTTGAGAATCCACACCCACCCTCGCAACATCGGGGATAGACCTTCATTTCACCATCAATGAATCCACGATCCAGAACACGCTGTAGCAATTCATCTGTTGCAACGCATTTGATGGAGCGCAAACAAGCATTCGTGGTTTAGGGCAAAGTTTAGGAAGCATACGGAACAGTGTGCAATCCATACTCTGAAGAACATCATTGATTGATCCTGTGCCAATACTGTTTGCATTATTATAGGATTGCCTGTAGCTTTCAGGAGCAAGTTTCTTAAGCAGTGCACCATAATAGTGCTGATATTGAACAAGATGAATAACATTCAACATTCCACCCTATCCCTCACGCAAGTTCGCAGGGGGTAGTGAGGTGGCACAGTGGCCTACGTGGCGTTCATGGCGTTTGACCCACGCTCCGTTTTCATTTCCGTTAACTCCGTCTCCATTCCCATCCTGACAAGCTAATAAATATTTTTGCCGGTTTTCGCCATCATTTCAAATTGTCACTGCCATCATTTCAGCGAAAATCATAGCTCCGCCTTCAAAAAAGATCACCCGCCAGCTGTCCACACGGTTTCCATGCCCCCGGTTTGAAAATCATAGCTCCGCCTCTGCCTTCGCTGAACAACTTTGATCCCTCTCCTTAGCCCCTTCCCATGCGCCTTTCCATGCTCCAACCTTTTCATTTTGAGCTGATTCCTCCTCTCGCATTTAACTTTCTCACATAGCGCCTCTCCAAATCTTCTTCGATCCGTTTACGAAACGTATAGAAATACTTTCAAAATCTTGTTATATCATTCCTCCATTTTACGGCAAGTTGAGGAAGCGTCCTCCCAGTGCTTCCCTTATTTTCTGCTTGCTCAAAGAACGGATTTCAGAGGTGGGTTTCTACAATCTATGATTATGTTACATCGATTTGTTTCTGAAAAAATATCTTTAATCTATGTTTATGTTACATGCTATTTTGTGCTTCTCTGATTTGTGGTTTTACATGCTTTGTGGTTTTGAATGCACAAACCCCTTAGGCTCGCATTTTTGTTATTTCGTTTTATGAAAGTGTTTGCAGGTAAGTATTGACTGTTGTTTATACTTGCAGACGTCGTCTTCTTCACTTTAGTACAATGTTAAATTTAGTATTGGTTTATAGCTATTTTTATAAACCAATCTTGTTAAGGCGTGCTAGAACAATGTATGGCAGCGTTACAATACAAATACAGAATACCCAAATGAAAAGTTTTCAACTTATTTAACTTCACCTTTAAGGAGACAACACCAATTTAAAAGACAGGAGAATGCAATGTTGAAAGCTCATGGGGAGCAAGTAATATTCCCCGGAATTATCTTCAATAAAGTTAAGCATTCTTTACTGAGAGTATTAATTTCGTCTCTGAAACAACATGGCGCATTAAAAATCATACACCCTTCAATAATTTATTAGTTATTTTTATACGAATAACTAGTTTTATACAAATATAATATTTATAATGTCCATTGAAACATAATTTTTAAATGATTTATAACTATTTTTATACATTCTAAATTGGGTATATGTACCTCTAGCGTGTCTCCTATATTGATAACCAGAGCGCCTGGAATCGGCTCTACAGAAATCCACAGGTTCTTGTTAAGAATTTGTAAGCCTACCGATTCATCATCTTGCAGTAACACAGTAAGAGCACTTCCATCAGAGTGTGCACTTAAACCTAGAATGAGATCAGGCCTAGATCAGGGTGGATACAAGTTCATCCGTTGTGCCTGCACATTTTCTACGAGTATTTCTTCAAAAATGTTGGGCTTTAGACCCAAATTCTCAGCGATGAAAGACTCCAAATGTTGGCAGAGTCTAAATACCTCAATTGAATAAGCTTCCAATGTATCCCTGCAAAACTCAAGCAAAAAACATCTCAGCATAGATAGTTGACATAAGTTAGCATTACCATTGTAGTAT
This sequence comes from Taxus wallichiana var. yunnanensis, assembly GCA_018340775.1. Lineage (NCBI taxonomy): Eukaryota > Viridiplantae > Streptophyta > Pinopsida > Cupressales > Taxaceae > Taxus > Taxus wallichiana. The sequence continues at coordinate 330,491,469 of CM031234.1, forward strand.
TGCAGGGTATATTAATAAAAACGTATAACCTGAAAAGTAAGGGTCTATCCGGCCAAAGGTTTTGTTTACGAATAGATTTTGGCATGGTAGCCAGTGCCATCATGTCGCACCAGTCTAGCTTCTGGTCATCTGAGAAGATGAAACCGTGACCATATCCCTGGATTGTGCCGGCATCATCATTGCGTACTTCTCTTTCTCTTCCAATGGCAGTTTGAAGAACTCCATCACCACTTTCTTTATTCGCTCCAATAGTTGCCAGTGCCCAGTTCCATGATTCAAAACCTGAGAAAGTAAAATAAACACACTGCTAAAATTATTGTGGCCATTTAAGTAACAAACATGTTTGTAAAGATTATTACTGAACATTTGGAAACATCTAACTCTTAAATGTTAGCGAGTGGTAAAAAATAGATATATTTAGCCCAACTAACCTGGAAAAAACCCCACTCTTGACAGGCCTTGGAAAGTCTGGCCATCTCATGTTGCCTCGTAGAATGACATCCTGATACAATCCTCCCCATGTCAATGACAGGTATTTGAAGGCTAGCTGGAGCATTTAATGCTGAGCATCCAATCCTCTCTTGTTTGGGTCGAATGTATCTCTCTGGTTCAGCCCCGGCTTCGATTTTACAAGCTCTTGCACGTCATCAGCCTTCAAACATGAACCCATCTTCACCATTGAAGAACTTGCCATGACACTTGAACTAACTAACTACACTTTTTGCAACCGTAAGTACTGTATAAAATAAACCTAAATATAACAACTCTATGATATTAACGGTATGTGGGCAAGCATTTATATATTCAATTAAAGCTCAGTTCAATTTGCATATTCCACTGAAGTGCGCCGACCAAGCATAGATTCCTTGCGGTTGTCATCACTGCTACAATGTCACTTGTCTTTGATTGCATGAACAATACATAACCTTATACCCAATGCGTTGAAGTGTCCAAAAATATTTGCAGCTCGTTAGTCGTGCTTTTCTAGCAGGCTCCTTCTCTAAAACGTCTATCTAAATGCGTCCTGCTCTTTTTTGTCATTCTGAGGCTTTTTTCCAATAATTTGGGGTGATTTGTAGTTTCTGTGCAGAGTTTGAAACTTTACGATACCTCCATGGAGTCATAAAACAGGGCTTTACAGAATACATCACCAATGCTCTCAGCAAGAACAATGTCTTTGTTTGAAATGATGTTATTCCTTGACATCACCATGGATGCAAATCCATGATTTTATTTCTCAGAATAAAATCAGCTGTCGCTGCGTCCAATAATCCCTTCCATAAGTTGGATTTTTTTAGGTTAATCTACACTCTGTGCATTTGGTTGATTTTCACGACTCAGTAAAATAAAAACAGTAGCTTCCCTAACTCATTGCGGAAGAAGGCTTTTGGTTGAGTGTAAGGGAAGCTCCTGTAAGGGATGCCTCCGGAAAATAAAAACAGTGGTCTTCCAATTTTTTTGACACTTTGCAAAAAAATTTCACCATCAAAAGAAACACGTGTTTCAGGAATTTTGTTAAATAATTCACATGCTTCCACATTATGCATACATATCTACTAGGGTATTTGAAACTAAAATATCTGACAAAATTTTCTTCTGTGCAATGCTTTGGTAGATGTGCATACCCTGTTTCAAAGCTCATATTTTGGCAGAGGATGGGAGTATGATATGAAAAGTGAACTGAAGAGATTGGACACATGTTGGTTGCATTTACTGAGACACTAGAAATTATGAAATACCACTTCCATTATGCTTTGGTGGATGCCCATACCCCGTTGTAAATCTCTGCAACTTTGCATTAATCTCCTATACCTGTGGGTGTGATTCATCTCTTACACAAAAAAACCATTCACCATTTTATATCCTTTAATCCAACTAAATCCCACCATCTATTAAATTCCTCTATCCTTCATCAATACCCTTAAAATATGAACAATGTTCCATCATACTTTGATCGTTGCTCATGGCGTGCTCTTGAAGCCCTTGTTTTGACAGAGGCTAGCAGGATGCTGGAAAGATTTATGGAGTCTAGATTTGAACATGCCAATTGAAATAGCCCAAAAGTTACTAAGTTGCATATCCCGCAATCTAGGAGACAAAATATATCTCAGGAATTTTGTCGAATAATTTACATGCTTCAAAATTTTGCATAAATACCTACCAGGGCACTTCAACTGTTCCCTTCTGCACAGTACTTTGGCATATGTCCACACCCTGTTTCAAAGCTCCAATTTTTAACAGTTTGCTAATGAAGATCTAAACAAATTGAAGATTACAATACCCAAAAATAAAAAAATTGTATAGCCTGTAAACGGGCTGTCTAAAATTGAAACTGTAATTTATGGCTAAAAACCTCAAACACGGAATTCGACTCATGAACAGAGTTGTACCTAGTCAAAGCACTATGTTTTAGAGAGGAAACTTTTGAAGAATGTGGGACTCTATTTAGTTCTAATCTTTTGTCAATATGTTTTTGCTTACTTTTTGTAGTGTAAACCTTAAAAGTGGGTGTAGGAATATAAGGCTTATAGTTTATTATTAAGTCTCTATTAGTTATGTATTAACTAATGGACTCTATTTAGTTTTAATCTTCTATCACTATGTTTTTGCTCACTTTCTGTAGTGTAAACCTTAAGAGGGGGTGTAGGAATATAAGGCTTATAGTTTATTATTAAGTCACTATTAGTTATGTATTAACTAATGGACTCTATTTAGTTTTAATCTTCTATCACTATGTTTTTGCTCACTTTTTGTAGTGTAAACCTTAAGAGGGGGTGTAGGAATATAAGGCTTATAGTTTAATATTAAGTCATTATTAGTTATGTATTAACTAATAGACGGTTATAGCCGCTTCAACCATTTTGTGACTATCTCTTGCATAATAAAATGACGGACCCAGAACTTATAATGTGTGAATTGCGATTCCTCTTCATTATTTCTCTCTTCACATCTTTTAACAACAGGGACTTAACATAATGGAACCCTGTTCCCCAAACGCAAGGTCTCTGTTATCATCTGATCAATGTGTAGGAAACTTAAGCCTCTAAGGAAAATTGTATCTTAACCAAATTACATAAATATTAGATAATGTTAATCAAATCATACTCACATCCTGAGTAAATGGTAATGACATGTAATCACTCCAAGTTACTAGCTCTTTCTTCTCTTCCTTGGACTTCTTGAGCTTCATGTTTTCTTCCTGAGATCATTGAATACATAAATGCTTTAGTGTCAGAACTAACTATATTGCAGTTAATAAGTTCTTCTCAAAGGAGAGGGGAATTCATTGGTACCTGTAATTGTTGTAGTGCAAGTGGGCAACCGGTAAGGTATTGAGCAGCTAGTGTCATAAGCATTGGTACAGAGTCTTCTCCTGGAAATCATGTTATCTGAGATGAGGTCTATAGTGAACTTCCCCGTTATACTGTTTGTTTCATGTAATAATACATCCAGGACATCCTTCTCTCGAGTTTTGTTGCTATCATACTTTGTTCCTCTGTCTTGTATGATTCTGTGCACCATCTTCACCATGTTTGCTTTTTCCTGAAACATGCTTTCATAATCATAATTGGTATTATTAAAATCTCCCAATGCCCATATCTTAGATTGGTGTAATTGGTAGTGATCAACGTGGAATTGAGTTTGAAGATATAAAATCCTACCTGCAAGGACTTGTAAAGCCTTGTTCCAGGGAATTTGACAGGAATTGAGACTAAACCCGAAATAAACTTTCTGAATTCTCGTTTTAAGCATTCTAACTCGTCACTGGGGTTAAGACTCATCAGGGCCTTCAACAGCACCTGAAAAGCTATCTGTTCAATAAACAATGTATGCGGTTAAAACAAAAAATATTACCGTAATAATTATGATACTATGAAAATATACCACCCACATACACATGTATCTGTGTATGCGTATTGATTGCTTACCTTTTTTGTTTCATCTTGGATGTAAACTAGTTGACCATCCTTCCAATTTTTCACAGAATCTAGCACATACTTCTCAATGTCCACGGTTATCTGTTCTTTTAACTCTGGAGATTTGAGAAAACTACCTATGAGACCATGCAACCTTTTTGGCAATCAAAGACTTCCCCATGAGTTCATTAAGTGACTTTGGATAAGAAGGAACAAATATTCTACCATCATTTTGCAAAACCACCTTGCTCACTTCTGGATCAGTTGATACAATTGTGGGGCTCCCAAGAAGGTGGGATTTGAATACCTTTCCATATCTGAGTTCCAAAACCAAGAGTTAGGCCTACAATAAAGCAGCACAAGGAATCTAAGATGTCAATCCCCATGAAAATGTCATATGCAAATCCAGTGTTGGAGCTGGACACACTAAACTTGGAATCCCAGGAACAAACAAAAACAATACACGCTTGTACAAAAGCCAGCTATTCTAGCCCACTTGTCCTCATTCACAGTGACAGAAACCTTGCAATTTTCTGATATAAACTTCTGACCACAGAGATCAATATTCCATGAGGCACACGTGCATAAGACAGAAACATAATTGCACTAACATCAACACCCATAACATGCAATTCTTTGTTTTTCATTGTTCATTATTTTTCCAAAACTTTAGAATGATGGACTAAATGAGTAACCTCTGAACACTACCGAGAGAAAAGCTGACAGCAAATATTATGGACCAATTGGTCTACATAAAAGGCCTATAGGAATTCCAATTTTTTTCGGTTTTGACAACCCTTAACTGCTTATTGTTATTGACTCATAGTTATGATAGATTAGAGGATACTATGGCACTGGCTATTCTATACTTTCTCATATTTTTAATGTTTCTCAGTTCATGAGGCCATATTGGCAAATTAGGAAAAAGTGGAGAATACTATATTTATACTCAAAAAGTTTGACACTTCATTATAATAAAACCTATATCTTCAGTTGACAGCTTTTGTGTCATTTTTAATCTGACAGAAAGTAGTTGTACCCATTTTTTAATGTGGATGAGTTGAATAGCATAAAAAATGTGCATGTATATTTGTAACTCAACAATTACATATAGCCCCAATAAGCTATATTTTAATGAAGGTTATACAATACAAATTTCTTACTTTCATTCGCTAAAAAAATATTAAAGCTTATTTTGGAACATCATGGGACTGATATGAAGCATGGCTTTTAATATATGCAATTTGACACAGTATCCTATCAAATAAATTGTCTTCAAAATTTGTCAGCAATCTAAACAGCTAGATGTCAAGATGAAATGGGGACCTAAGCCTTAAAGTTTTGTTGAATCCACAGCTAGATTTGAGACCTTATAATTCTGATTTTAAATACTTCTTGATAATTCTAATGGAGCTGGAAAGCTTTTGACCAGAAGCCATATGTGCTTTACATCTCATGTTTTTTAAACTATTCATATACTGCTAAGGATGGGAAAAGAAAAGCCCAATGGCAGACTCAACTCAAACTGTACATTTAAATAATCTATAATCAAATGGTGGGTTTTTTTATAAGAACAAAACTATTAAATACATAATTTGACGTGAATATTCCAACACCGAGTTAAGTTGAATGTCTTGTGGCTCTGTTCAAGAAAGTGAGAAGACCAAGACCTCGAGTAGAATGCAAATAAAGTTGACAGAATAAGCTCTTTTCTTGTTAAAAGTATGGGTAGGTTGGAAGTATATCTGTTGAGTGTGGCCAAAGTCTCTTCGAAGTCCTTGTCAAAGTAGTTATCAATGGAGAGTTGACAATATCTCTATCTATATCTGTTGATTTATGAGAATGTCTCTATCTTTTGATTTTTTGAACGATATCTAAAAATGGCATTTCTGAGCTGATATAATCCATAAATAAATTGTCTTCATCTTATATTTCTCATCACTTTTCTGAAAGCTACGGACCTGTTTCCATCATGTTTGCTTGGTAGATATAATCTTCAATTCTTCAGGATTTCCACAGGTACACATTGTAGATATTATATCAGGAATATACTGTGTTCTATTTTTTGATATAATCTTATTGCTGGCAGATGATTTGAAGTTCCTTTCTATATTTTTGGATTTCAGCAGTCCTTTCTAATCTTATTGCTGGCAAATAAGCAATCATCAAAAGCAACATCTTCATTTGTGTTTAAAGGTATTGATGAAACTTTTAACAATGTTTTTTCATCAATATTGTTTATTTTGATTATGCATGACCATATATTATGTATTAATTTTAAATTTTAATTTTTTAACCACAAAGAAATCAAATCAAATGAAAGAAAATAGCGGTTGTGGAAAAAATCAACCACAAAAAAATAGGATGACAACACGTGCTGCAATGGCCTTTCTGAAACGGGTAAGGAAATGTGACTGTTTGTTTTTTATTGAAATATAATTTTTGTAGTGGATTATGTGTTATGAAATGCTTATTTCTGACAACATAGTGTTTGTTTTTGTAACATAAACATAGATTAACGATGAAAAAATTGAAGAAGAAAAAGCATTTGTTGATCAAACAAAAGAGAATTCAGATTTTGAAGAAGAATTTGACACGGAACTAAACATAGATGACAATAGTGATCAAAATGACGAAGATTATGAGGTAGAGGAGGATGATGAAGATGAAGATTGGGTGCCTAGTCCGAGCCATAAAGCATCCAATGAGTGCAAACATCAAAGATCAGTAAGTAGTGTTATTTATAATTTTTGTTTTGCATGAATAAAACACTTTTATTCAAGTATTCAACTTATGTTAGTATGTCTTAGATTTATTAGGATTTTCCAATTTCGTGTTCTTTTAGTGTCCATATATTTTTACATTTGCATAATAATTTCAACTAAAGAGTTATAGGATTTCCCTACACATCAATTGTTACTCATAAACTATTTAATTATTGGCTGTAAATTGTAGTATTTGCAGCAGTGTAAAATTATAAAAGAAATTGGAAAGAGGGACAGATTTAAGTGCATGGTCTTTCCTTGCTGCAACTATGAAATGCAAGGAATAAAATGGCATTTGAAAGACATCAACTATCACCGCCTCCATGATCACAATGGTCTCCCTCCATTACATAGGCGTAAGCCGGGTAAACGTGCGACCGGGAAGTATAAAAGGAAAACAAAAAAAGTACAAAATATGGTTGCAAAGCGAAGTGTTGACTGGCACTTGAAAAATTCTAAATATATGTACAAATCTAGGTTAATTGAGCGTTATTGTCGGGAAGAAAAGGTGCAATATTTTTCATCCCTTAGCCAACAAGCTAAAGATCTGATTTCCAAGCTTGTAGAGGAGTATGATAGTGTGGAAAAGAGGGAGGAAAGAAGGAAAAAAACCCTTTCAACGCTGCAATATAAAAAGGATTTGATGAAAACCGATTGTACAAATTCTGAACTAAATGGACAAAAGGATAAGGTATTTACCATTTTTATTATAATTTAAATTTAAAATTATTTTAGTTTTGTTTATTCACATTTTTTATGTTATTTTAAATTAACGTTTCATTTGTACAGGATATTATCCAAGAAGAATCCATTAATGTTGATCATGTAAGGAAACATGCTTTCATTAAAAACATTAGTAGCATTGTTGGAATAATAAAGTGTCATTTTTCATTCATTAACATGTTGAAATCTTGTGTAAATGTGATTCTCACACTTTTCATGACTTGAATGCATGAATAGGACTCAACTGATGTTGATGGAGAAAATCCGATACAAAAAAAGAATGTAAACAACAATCCAATGGAAAACAAGGTACAGTTGTAAATTACAAATATAAATATTTGTGTTTTCTATATATTTTAAGTGCTTAAATCTTAATCATATTGCTAATTTGGCATTTATACCTACATCTTTTATATACAATTAATTATTATGTTGTTGCACTTGAAAAATTGGGTTTTACCGCTTCAGAGTGATGAGGAAGAGAATAATGTTGAAGCATACACTTCAAGTGCATGGGTACATGAACCACCGATGCAAATAACACCTATTTCCATTAGAACAAAAGAAAGTGAGGGAAATGATATGAATGATAAAGAAAAAATCAACAAAGAGGATCATAAGGGAAAAAATATGGCCGATCCATTGATTGAGGTGACTGATTTTTCAAAATTTGTTGAGGTGGAACCGGGCAAACCAAAGAATGAGGCGAAGGACATGGCTGCCTATGAATTCACAATAGGAGAAGAAGTTTTTATGTTCCTAGAGCCTGACCATGCAAAAAAGGTTGGCATTGCTAAAATTCATGCAACTAAACCAGGAACAAAATGCCATGGACGATCTTTAGAAAGGGACTGCATTGTCATATGCATAGAAGAATCATATGTAGATGACGCTCCATTGCATTTTCCACATATTGGAGCAGATACTGTTGGTGAATCGAAGAAGACATATTGCATCTGGTTTAAAGATTGCTTGAAGGCAATTAACCAGAAAGAGGATGGAAAAGAGACAAAGGTGTGTTAATTTGTATTTTTATTGATGTTATTGTGTTTTTAGCACATTTGATTGATTTTATATCCAGTATAAGTATACTTATCCATTTTGTCATGTTTGCAGCGAATGAATGAATATTCAGATGACAATGTTGCAATTGAGGTAAAACTATGTTTTGATGTACATTATTTTTTTCCAATTGATTGACTATATCAATGATGCATTATTTATTTCAGTATTCAATAGAATTTTGAGAGCTCATATTCAGATTTTACCATGCATAGGTGACACAAGGAAATGGATACTGTAGGATTTTCCTTTCTAGTCTAATGTTTAAATTTTTTCCTACTTCCCTATACATTTCCTTCCATTACATTCTTATGCAGTATTCCTCTATGTATTTATCTTTCAAAACTGGTTTGCATTTTCACTATAATATTTTATACGATGGAAACATATTATTCACGATGAAACTATGTACTTTTCATACCAACTTGGCTTCCCTTACTTGACTGTTGCAGCTGTTACAGGAGCTTCCCTTACCCCAATATCATTTTACTTATAATTTTCTTTCTTTCTAACAATCATGTTCTTTAATTGTATTATATAGTATTTATATGAATTGATTGTTTGTAGAATGAAGAGGAACAACCAAATAAGCTTGTGGTAAGAAACGTAAAAATGTTATCCAATATTGTTGATTCCATACAAATTATACATAAAACGGGTCATGCTTCATCTGATTTGGTAAGTTACGTAAACTTAAGATTTACATTGCTAATTTCTTCTAGGAGTCAAATATAAAAACATTTAAAATATTTGTGTTTTTTTCTTCGAGTTAATGTAGGAAATAATTTGCATCAATAATCCTTCATTTTTGTAGCAACGTAATAGTGAAGGTGATACTGAGATGCAACTTTCAGAAAGGATCCATTCTTCCCAACAACAGGTGACCACACAATATCTTATTTATAATTTTGATAAACTTATTTTATCATTTACGTTTGCATAGTTTTATTTACTGATATGCCCATTGTTTGTAAACATATCAGGGAAAAAGATTAAAGGGTATCAAGAGTGCTGCATCAGTTCACACACACCTTACGCCTGATGAGATGAAAGGAAATAAAAGAAAAATTCGAGGATGGATGGAAGCGCGAAACTCCATTGCTGTTAACAAGCAACGGAGAAATTTGAAGAGCTCTCAGATTTAATTTGTTGAAGTTTTGATATTACAATCAATTGTATCATTATTTGTAAAACAATTGCCAAGATACTCAGTTATGTCAAAGAAAAAATCAAGTTTAATGTTATGGTTTTTCTCCTTGAACGAGAAAATAATGTAAGATCCATATGTAGTGCCAATTTTATGCCAAAATCCTCTTTTGGCTCTTCTTCTGACATGACTTGTAAAATGTAATGAGTTTTTCCTGTCAAATTTATTGATAGCATTTATTATTGCTGTTGAGACTATTTATTTATTATTGTTGTTTTTCCTGTCCATATTAGATGAATGGGATTATGCATACCTTCTCTATACACGTGTATCTTATTAATAGTATTTAAAGTTATCGAGTTTGCTATGACCTTTGCAATATGTTGAAATTTTAGATAATCATGAAAAAATTAAAGTTCATTTGAATGGTACAGTGTCTGAATATCATATATTTGTTTCAAGTGTTCACTAGAGTGGCAATGGCTATAGAACACTAATGGAAGACCCATATTCATTGCTTTGGATGTGTCTGATGTTTCTTCCTTGCTCATCTGCCGGGCCAAGGCAAGCTAGGCATCACTTTGCAGTCACTAGATTGGAGTTGCATATCTTTCACTGGCTGTACTTATTCAAATATCACATTTTTAATGAGCAAATTCATCATATTAGTACTCTTCAGCTGTGGTCTGAACAAGACCAAATAACATTTCTATTCGGATATAGCTCAAGTACAGTCAGGAGATGTATTGGATACAACAGATGTGCAACTGAAGCGCACCCCAGGAAAGTCTGAAAAAGAACATGGAAAAATGCTCAAAAAAATAAAATTGAAATAAAACACTTACCCCGCTGCGAAGACCCAAAACACATTACTTATATGTTCTCTGGTACATACCATTTTCTTTGCTTTTGGCCGAGAAATGTCTCTTAACAATTTTGTATGTTTCATGGTGTATATATAGAGAGATAGAAGAGGAGAGGGAGAGAGATGTATCTGAGCTGCATATGTCCATGCTCTTGTAAAAATTTGTTGTATCAGATATCTTATGTACAACGATACTTATATATCCACATAACTTAGCTTTTTACATTGATTTGATCCTTTGACATTTCCTATGGACATGGTTAATTTTTCTGATACATACTGAATTTCGATTCTGTGATCTCCAAAGTTGGCAGATTTGTTGGTGTCCAATGTTAATCTATAATTCAATGTATGCAAGTGTACACAGTTTCACAAGGCATGAGATTTTTTTCCCTATTGAGAGCTTTTTAATCTATATCAGTGTCGTATAGATGGATTTTTTGAGGTTGTAGTACAGTGTAATCAACCAATAACTATTATAATAAATGAAAACAACACAAATATACAGAACACATCTACTGTTCACCTTGAAAGAAAGAAACTACAGGAGAGTCACTAACAGAAACACACGTAGAAACTGCAAGAGAGAAATTGATAAAAAATTAGAAAGATGACATTATTCTCATTATCATCAGATGTTTTAGTTTCAAGTGCCCTGACATGATCTGTATGCAAAATGTGCAAGCATGTGAATTGTTTGACAAAATGCCTAAAAGGTATGTGGTCTAATGAACTGTAATGATTGTTGGATGTGCAAAAAAATGGGTTAGTTGAAAATAACTTCGAAACTTTCAAGCAAATGCAATTGGCAGGTGTAAAGCCAAGCTCCACAAACTTTGCCAGCATCCTCCCAACATCTTGACAAAGGTAGTAATCATTGATAATGCAGTAATCAATTGATAATATGTTTTCTATTTTATTTTCTGCCTTCAATCTCTGAACATGATCTCTTTCTCACGTATTCACATTCATGTATTGCACTTAGATTGTTGAAAATGAAGTTTTCATTAAAAAAATTATTTGTGTTTACCGATATGGACAATATTTTTGTTACGCTCATATTTTTGGCTCAATACCCAAAGATAGTTACTAACGATGGTTTTGAGATTGATGAAAAATGATACCAAGAAAGGGACGTACCAATAGGAAACTATCTAAGTGTGGGGTAATGTTCTTGCATTTGCAAAAAAAATGATAGCGAACCCTTCAAAAGCTTGTTGTTTATTCATCTAATCCAATTCTCTTGCACCAACAGACAACACTGCTACCTTAGATGTTTAGTGTCGCCGACTACATGATAGAACAAATCTATAAGAACATTGTATACACATGATTAGGGTAACTTTTATAAAGAGATAAACGGATATCCTTTGTTAAAAAGTGACAAATTTGTATAAATATTGAAACTTGCATCATTTATTACGGATGACAACACAATACGTTGTTGAACTATTTTAATTAAAGTAGAAGGGCATAAGTGGGAAATTATTACAAAGTGATTGAATTAAACAACCTTGAATAGATACATAACATTATAAAATGCAAAATAAACATTAAAAATCCATTTTGTTGAGGCAACAACGTATTACGTTGAGAAATAACCTACTTTGGTATAGATCATGTAGGAGCATAAAAAGATGGTATCACAGTTTTAGATATTATAATGAGCATATCTTGTAAACTAATAATGTGTTTGTTCATCATTTCTCAAGGGTAACAACATAATATGTTGTTGAACTATGCAATCAAAGTAGGAGGGAATGAATATAATTTCTGCAACAAAAAGTAGAAGATATAATTTTTACAACACATAAAATTTAATTTCTGCAACAAAAACAAAATATAATATCAAATCTTTTTTTGAAAAGGATAAAATATTGATATTGATATGAGGGAAGAATGATTACAACATAGAAGTCTATGATTCAAGGATATATATTTGCAAAATGCACTCATAGATTTGCATATCAAACACAATTATATAGACATTGCACACTGTGGTTGAAAATATAAAAATAGTTGTTCTATAAAATTACCCTTAAATTCCATTTGTGTTGGTCTCATCTTCAAGTTCTTCAACAAGCCCCCTTTCCCTATCTCGTTCTGCAGCTCTTTTTAATTCATCCTCCCATGTTAGTCGACGTGATACACGACTCTTTTTTACAATAGGAAAACTAGCTTTCCTATTTGTTGGACATGGGCGCCTTCGATTCAACATCTTCTCTATAAAATCTCTCTCTCGATGAAGTGTATTGTTGAATCCATCATCTACAGGTCTAAACGGTTGTGCCTCAGGATGTTGCACACCTAATATAGAAGATATTTGGCTTCCCCTCAATCGGTTTGTTGTTTCCACAAGTGTATTCTCTAATAAAGTAAGAAATGACTTGTTTAGAGGACCAACAAGACTCAAGTATCTACTATTTTTCTGATCCTTCTCACTTGTGGGCTCAAGTGTTCATCTTCTTCATTTATAACATGTTTATCTTGTTGCAAAACATGCATAGAGTCTTCACAGGTGTTTGGAGGATTCCATGCTTGACCAAAAGGATCATCAACCACATGTTCATCTCCACATGCAACATTTGGAGCACAAAATAAACCCTGGAGAACATTACAAATTAGTATAATAAATCAAAGATTTGAATAAAAACCAAAATTAATAGAATTTAGATACAATAAATTACTATGTTGGAAAATCTTGAAAAACATTTTGCCTAGAATACCTGAACATTAAAGTTTTCTCTCGCTGAATTCTTTTTCATCATATTCACTTTAATTACGTGCTTACATAAGTACCCATTCTTTGACACTCCACATTCACACATTGCCAAATGTGGGGTTTGATACCATACTTCATAGTGACAAGTATCATCCGTCTGGCTACGAACCCATGCTAACCGTGGGTCAGAGGTATGGAAGGTGACATAATAATCAGGAATGGATTGTGCATGCAGCCATTGGTTATTTTCTAGTTTCTCCACTTTGAAGTTACGGTAGAACCCACTTTCCTTACAACATTGACTCCACCAATAATATATAAAAACAACTGTGATTAACTGATGTATCAGCCAGTCAACCCTGCGATGAGATGCTTTTCGAATGGAGGATAACCACTTACTCTTAAGTATAGAGTGATATGCCTCTATTGCAGCATTTGTTTCTTGCCCAACATGCTTTAAAGTCCGTAGATGTCTCACCCACATTCCAATTCTTAGAAGCCAGTGTTCCTGCCAATATTTAATAAATTTTATCTCGTCCACAAATTCTGTAACAAAATCTTGTGCCATTTGAATAGCACTCTCCTCATTATTTGAATGGTGCATAATTTCCCCCAACCTATTAAACATTACACGTCTTTTTTGATCTTCCTTAACCTTGGCAACAAGATTCTTCAACCATGCCCTCCTTACATGCCAGCTGCATAAGTATACTTCACACCCAAAAACTTCTCTGTATTTGAAAATGAATTGTATTAGAATTTTAAAAATTTGATAGCAAACTTAATATCTATAATTTAAATTTATATATTCTAACAATATACACAAAGAGTAATTTACAACCTAATAGCATTGATTTCAGTTGTAGCATCATCTACCATGAAAGCATTTAGTTTCCACTCAAGCATATGAGCATGTGCTCTATTCACCAGCTTTTTCATCCATTGGGTTAAGTCGCTAGTTGTAGCTCTTGACATTATGACCCATGCAACTGGTAGGCCCATGTGTTTGGAATCGAATGCGAGGATGGTATAGAGTTTGAACTATGGAGAGTTGGCAATGCAATAACAATGTGAATTAGTAGATTATTGGTAAGAAAATGTAACATATTTTTTGCAGAATTTTTTTATTGATAAGATTATGTAAAAGAGAATACCTTCATTCCATTGGTCCCAAAAGTGGCGTCCATTGCAAGTATGTTGTTATGGCCATATTTTAACATCCACTCAAGTTGTTGCGGCATTTGAATGCCCATGATAAATGGCACGTGACCATCTTCCTCAACATTTCCTTCATACTCTTGGTATTCAAAACATATATTTGGATTTTGATCTTGCCATACTCTCACACTTTGGGCATCATTTCTATCATACATGTACTTTGCTGCTTTTATTTTTGTATCAATATTTTGAACATCATGTGAAGACAAGAAATCATCACGTTTTGTTTGCCCATCAAACAAGGCTAGCTTCTCATGAACCATTTCACGGTGCTTTTGCAACACAATATCAGCTGGCATTCCTAATAACAATAACTTTTCTACCCATTCTTGCAATTCCTTACTAATATGTGGCACATAATAAGCTCGTGTCCCTTCAAATTTGTGATTTTTTTGGCCATGGCATATATGATTGTTGTTATCCACATGATCCATCTGAGGATATGTGATAAGTGCATATTCACTTCTTTTCATAAGAATGCGCACATTAAAATTGCATTGGCAACCACATTTTATATGTTTACGTCCAGGTCTACTCCCCGTCCCTCTAGTTGGAACCTTGGACTTATCATATGGCAAATCATCCTCTTCTTTAAAGTCTTCAGGCCCATAGCTACACCAATATCTGCAAAATGTCACTAAAAGTGAGTCATAATAAAATAAACAACAATTTTAAAACTGCATTAAAAACATCACCGAACATTGCCACATCATACATTATATAACTGATGGTGCTATCAATTCGAACCCGGTGTGTACTTTCCCTTATGGGTGATGAATGACTCCAACGTTTGTAATAACTTGTTGGAAATGATGTCCGCTGACATTCCCCTTTAATAAAATCATCTACTCGTCCAACTTCTATCCATGCAACAAAATCCCCTTCCACTCCACGGTTATCTTTAACTTTGCTCCAAACTACATCTAATGCAGAGAACAGTCCTTCCGGAGGACATTGGATAGGAATGTCTAACAAGCGCTTCCACTTTGAGTCTCTCTGATTATACATTGATGTTAATAACACTACAAATTATTAAAATTTGGAAAAAAAATGCTCAAGCTAACACACTATACAATTAGACAATAACACTAACCATTTGATATTTATATTATAGCTGATGCTAAAATGATAGGACCTGCCTGCATTCACAAATGTTCAATATGTTAAAGAAATTGAGGATCATTATTAAAAAAATTCAGGTCAACAAAAAAAGTAAAAACGACATCAATAATCTCATAAAATTGAGCTAGCCATATTAATTTCACTCTCATATCACTAAAAAAAATAGAATTATTTGAATATTGTTTATTGTAAAACCAATCCTTCTCCCTCACATGATATCTCACTGCCTCTTTCTTTTCAACAATGATTTCCACTCATGTTTTCAATAGGAAAAAGTATCAATGCAACAATAGGAAATCTGAAAAAGAAGCATGAAGTATGTAGATCATGATCTATCCTTTTTCTCATGAAAGCCAAAACTATAGATGCACAAAGAAGTTGGTGAATATAACTTAATAGCCAAATGTTGCGAAGAACCAAATCATCAGATTAGACAATAGAGTATCTTTTCTAAGTTATTCAAGGTTGAGAAATGTTTAAAATCAGCTGCTGCCGTATAGAAGAGAATTAACCCAAAAATAGCTCTCAAGGGTATCACAAATCATCACTAGCATCAATATAAATGGACTAGTAGCTAGGAATTAAAAGGTAAATGTGGACAGTGAGGGCAGTCAGCAACCTTACTCAAAGTACTTGTCATTGGCTATATGCTTGGAAGTCAGACTTCAATGCTGATTGTTCGAAAAGATAGGTGTATGCATACAAAGAAAGATTGAGGGCACGGTTGTAGAGAAGAACAACAACATGAATATGAGAACGTGACATGCTCCTTGAGGAGGATCTACTGAGCTAAGAGGTACACCAACTATAATGAATATAGCTTGTAAAAATATCGTGTTCCACCATTTAGTCCGGTGACAACGTAATACGTTGTCGTCGTGTCGAAATTAAATTGTGAGAGGATGAATTGGAAAGTATTCCAGTTTAATTGAATGAAACAACTTTTAATAGATTATTCAGTGCTAAACAAACTTTAAAAATGCAGGTCATCAAAGAAACAACGTATTACGTTGAGAAACCACCTTCTTAGATATAGATCCTGTAGGCGCACTAAGATCTTAAATTATAGTTTTATATAGTACACCATGTACCTTATGCAGCCTAGTAACGAGTCAGGTCATCGTTATCATGGGTAACAACGTAATATGTTGTTAAATTGTTGTACTCATAGTAGGAGGGAAAGGATTTAGATCCTTTAGGCACATAAGAATGGTGCATTGCAGTTTTATACACTATAATTACTATATCTTGTAAAAATAGTGCGCTCCATCATTTAGTATGGGTGACAACCTAATAATAGGATTTGATACTTTGATGATCCTTCATTGTACACACGTGGGCCAAAACCTGTGAAGGGCAGAATTGATCATTGAATGGTATCATTTGAAGACCTTGTTTGATGATAAATCGGGTGCATAACAATCTCATAAAGGATTACCTCCGCAAGGAGAACAAAGATGAAGTTTTATATATGCATTCAAGGATATTTAAGGTTCATAAAAGAGTGTTGTTGAGTTAAGACAAGACAGCATGGAGACAAAGAGAGAGTGTTTTTTTAGAACTCGAGAAGAAATGGAGTGTTGAGGTTGGATAAATGGACTAGTAGCTAGGAGTTAAAAGGTAAATGTGGACAGTTAGGGCAATCGGCAACCTTACTCAAAGTACTTGTCATTGGTTATATGCTTGGAAGTCAGACTTCAATGCTGATTGTTCGAAAAGATAGGTGTATGCATACAAAGAAAGATTGAGGGCACGGTTGTAGAGAAGAACAACAACATGAATATGAGAACGTGACATGCTCCTTGAGGAGGATCTACTGAGCTAAGAGGTACACCAACTATAATGAATATAGCTTGTAAAAATATCGTTTTCCACCATTTAGTCCGGGTGACAACGTAATACGTTGTCGTCGTGTCGAAATTAAATTGTGAGAGGATGAATTGGAAAGTATTCCAGTTTAATTGAATGAAACAACTTTTAATAGATTATTCAGTGCTAAAAAAACTTTAAAAATGCAGGTCGTCAAAGAAACAACGTATTACGTTGAGAAACCACCTTCTTAGATATAGATCCTGTAGGCGCACTAAGATCTTAAATTATAGTTTTATATAGTACACCATGTACCTTATGCAGCCTAGTAACGAGTCAGGTCATCGTTATCACGGGTAACAACGTAATATGTTGTTAAATTGCTGTACTCATAGTAGGAGGGAAAGGATTTAGATCCTTTAGGCACATAAGAATGGTGCATTGCAGTTTTATACACTATAATTACTATATCTTGTAAAAATAGTGCGCTCCATCATTTAGTATGGGTGACAACCTAATAATAGGATTTGATACTTTGATGATCCTTCATTGTACACACGTGGGCCAAAACCTGTGAAGGGCAGAATTGATCATTGAATGGTATCATTTGAAGACCTTGTTTGATGATAAATCGGGTGCATAACAGTCTCATAAAGGATTACCTCCGCAAGGGAGAACAAAGATGAAGTTTTATATATGCATTCAAGGATATTTAAGGTTCATAAAAGAGTGTTGTTGAGTTAAGACAGTTTGCATGGAGACAAAGAGAGAGTGTTTTTTTAGAACTCGAGAAGAAATGGAGTGTTGAGGTTGGATAAATGGACTAGTAGCTAGGAATTAAAAGGTAAATGTGGACAAAGGAGGGCAAAAAACCTTACTCAAAGTACTTGTCATTGGTTATATGCTTGGAAGTCAGACTTCAATGCTGATTGTTCGAAAAGATAGGTGTATGCATACAAAGAAAGATTGAGGGCACGGTTGTAGAGAAGAACAACAACATGAATATGAGAACGTGACATGCTCCTTGAGGAGGATCTACTGAGCTAAGAGGTACACCAACTATAATGAATATAGCTTGTAAAAATATCGTGTTCCACCATTTAGTCCGGGTGACAACGTAATACGTTGTCGTCGTGTCGAAAATTAAATTGTGAGAGGATGAATTGGAAAGTATTCCAGTTTAATTGAATGAAACAACTTTTAATAGATTATTCAGTGCTAAACAAACTTTAAAAATGCAGGTCGTCAAAGAAACAACGTATTACGTTGAGAAACCACCTTCTTAGATATAGATCCTGTAGGCGCACTAAGATCTTAAATTATAGTTTTATATAGTACACCATGTACCTTATGCAGCCTAGTAATGAGTCAGGTCATCGTTATCGCGGGTAACAACGTAATGTGTTGTTAAATTGTTGTACTCATAGTAGGAGGGAAAGGATTTAGATCCTTTAGGCACATAAGAATGGTGCATTGCAGTTTTATACACTATAATTACTATATCTTGTAAAAATAGTGCGCTCCATCATTTAGTATGGGTGACAACCTAATAATAGGATTTGATACTTTGATGATCCTTCATTGTACACACGTGGGCCAAAACCTGTGAAGGGCAGAATTGATCATTGAATGGTATCATTTGAAGACCTTGTTTGATGATAAATCGGGTGCATAACAGTCTCATAAAGGATTACCTCCACAAGGGAGAACAAAGATGAAGTTTTATATATGCATTCAAGGATATTTAAGGTTCATAAAAGAGTGTTGTTGAGTTAAGACAGTTTGCATGGAGACAAAGAGAGAGTGTTTTTTTAGAACTCGAGAAGAAATGGAGTGTTGAGGTTGGATAAATGGACTAGTAGCTAGGAATTAAAAGGTAAATGTGGATAGTGAGGGCAGTCAAGAACCTTACTCAAAGTACTTGTCATTGGTTATATGCTTGGAAGTCAGACTTCAATGCTGATTGTTCGAAAAGATAGGTGTATGCATACAAAGAAAGATTGAGGGCACGGTTGTAGAGAAGAACAACAACATGAATATGAGAACGTGACATGCTCCTTGAGGAGGATCTACTGAGCTAAGAGGTACACCAACTATAATGAATATAGCTTGTAAAAATATCGTTTTCCACCATTTAGTCCGGGTGACAACGTAATACGTTGTCGTCGTGTCGAAATTAAATTGTGAGAGGATGAATTGGAAAGTATTCCAGTTTAATTGAATGAAACAACTTTTAATAGATTATTCAAGAGTGCTAAAAAACTTTAAAAATGCAGGTCGTCAAAGAAACAACGTATTACGTTGAGAAACCACCTTCTTAGATATAGATCCCGTAGGGCACTAAGATCTTAAATTATAGTTTTATATAGTACACCATGTACCTTATGCAGCCTAGTAATGAGTCGTCATCATCGTTATCACGGGTAAACAACGTAATATGTTGTTAAATTGTTGTACTCATAGTAGGAGGGAAAGGATTTAGATCCTTTAGGCACATAAGAATGGTGCATTGCAGTTTTATACACTATAATTACTATATCTTGTAAAAATAGTGCGCTCCATCATTTAGTATGGGTGACAACCTAATAATAGGATTTGATACTTTGATGATCCTACATTGTACACACGTGGGCCAAAACCTGTGAAGGGCAGAATTGATCATTGAATGGTATCATTTGAAGACCTTGTTTGATGATAAATCGGGTGCATAACAGTCTCATAAAGGATTACCTCCGCAAGGGAGAACAAAGATGAAGTTTTATATATGCATTCAAGGATATTTAAGGTTCATAAAAGAGTGTTGTTGAGTTAAGACAGTTTGCATGGAGACAAAGAGAGTGTTTTTTTAGAACTCGAGAAGAAATGGAGTGTTGAGGTTGGATAAATGGACTAGTAGCTAGGAATTAAAAGGTAAATGTGGACAGTGAGGGCAGTCAGCAACCTTACTCAAAGTACTTGTCATTGGTTATATGCTTGGAAGTCAGACTTCAATGCTGATTGTTCGAAAAGATAGGTGTATGCATACAAAGAAAGATTGAGGGCACGGTTGTAGAGAAGAACAACAACATGAATATGAGAACGTGACATGCTCCTTGAGGAGGATCTACTGAGCTAAGAGGTACACCAACTATAATGAATATAGCTTGTAAAAATATCGTGTTCCACCATTTAGTCCGGGTGACAACGTAATACGTTGTCGTCGTGTCGAAATTAAATTGTGAGAGGATGAATTGGAAAGTATTCCAGTTTAATTGAATGAAACAAATTTTAATAGATTATTCATTGCTAAAAAACTTTAAAAATGCGGGTCATCAAAGAAACAACGTATTACGTGAGAAACCACCTTCTTAGATATAGATCCCGTAGCGCACTAAGATCTTAAATTATAGTTTTATATAGTACACCATGTACCTTATGGAGCCTAGTAACGAGTCAGGTCATCGTTATCATGGGTAACAACGTAATATGTTGTTAAATTGTTGTACTCATAGTAGGAGGGAAAGGATTTGAAATTATTTTAAAGTAATATAATGAAACAAATTTGAATAGTTTCATAATACTATGATGTGCAAAAAAATCTTTAGAAATGCATGTCGTTGATGCAACAACGTATTACGTGGGAAAACAACCTACTTTGATATAGATCCCGTAGGCACATAAGAATGTGGCATCATAGTTTTATACACTATAATGACCATAGCCTGTAAATATAACGTATTCCATCATTTAGATTGGGAGACAACGTAATATGTTGTTGTATTGTTGTAAAAAAACTCTCTCAGGAAAAATCTTACCTTGAATATTAGATATAAGAATCAATTTTCTTTGTTTTCAATTAGCCTTGTTTCAAATAAATCTTGCAAACACTAACCAGAATTGTTATTCCTTTCAACTTTGATAGATGACTGGCAAAGTAGTTCAAAAACTTAATAAATTAATAAACAAGATGAGTTGAACTTATCACTGATTTTAAAAAATATAATGTTCTTACCTGATTTGCAATGTACAGATTATTTCCAAATTTTCCCTGTCATGAGCAATGTTCTTTTCTCATAGCCAACCTTCAGAAATCTCCTTCAACTTCCATAAAACTGAATGAAATATGACTACTGTTCTTTTTTGCAATACTTAAATAAATCATTTATGTAAAAAAAATAAAAAAAACAGAACAGTGGCGCCAAAAAGTGGAGTAAATAGTTTAATGAATATAATTTAGGCAGCAATTAATGGTAGCATTCAATAAATATTTGAAATGATACTTTGAAATGGCGCAGCATATTCAAAACAATAAATGTGAATAGGTATGGTTGAGCAGTCAGGGGAGGCGCTGAAATGACTTGGGTTGGTTGAGCAGTCAGTGGAGGCGCTGAAAAGACTTGGGTTCCGTTAACTTTTTTTAGCTCCGTGAAACACTCGGATAAGGCCCAAATAAGAATGACTCACTACCCTCGCGAACTTACGTGAGGGATAGGGCCACCCTCCTCATTATTTGAAAAGTGCTCTGGCCTGGGATTTAAAATTGCTTTCTGCATTCTCATCCTTTGCATGCATGGAAAGCTTCTGGTGTTCTTCTCCTTCAGACTGCCTAGACAGATGATGGATATTCCTCCTTCTTGCGTGAGTTTCTCTTGTATTATGGGATGTGACAAAATATTATGTCCTTCAGAAGAAATAAGAAGCAATCGGAAAGCTTCGCATGACTTTTCCAATGAGTTTGATGGAGGAAGTTATGAGGATTAATCCAACTTCCTCTCTTCCCGGGTAGTGGACTTAAGTGCCAGGGGGAAATGGGGAAAGCAACGGCCAATTGCCAACGGGAATGGAAAAGTGGGCTGGCAATCCCCGTTCAATTTCCCCATGTGGGAAATTGGGAGATTTCTTGCCCGTTAGCCAATCCATGATTTGGCAATTGGTGGAGAAAATCCCACAAGCGGGAAATTTGAAGAAAATTGCCAGGGAAGGGGAAATCCGGTTCGGGAAGCCAAATTGGCATTCCCGGTAGTTGGAAGCATAAGCTTACTTCCCTGCAATAAAAATTTGTCGAATGAACTTTTAATTAATATTTATTTAATTAAATACTCTCAAGTTATTTAAAAGTTAATTTTATTAAACAAGGAGCAATTAATTAATTAATTTTAATGTATTTTAATGTGATTTAAAGCCTGGTGGGAAGAGTTCTTGCCCAAAAGGACAAAACGAAGACCGAAACAATCACAAAAATGAGACGATCACAATGAGGGCAATGAACCACACAAAGTAACACTTTTGAAAATTTCAAAATTTTCATTTTTTATTATTTTTAAATAATTTTGCAAAGTCAAAATTAACTCGATAACATATGGATATAGATTTTTGTGCGCCTATAGAACCCACAACAAACTTTGATGTACATGTGAGCATGCAAGGAGATTATTTCTTTTCCTACACACATGGGTGAGTGCCAATATTAATAATTTATTGAAATATAACAAAATGAAATGGTGTGCATGGTTTTTCTAAGAAGATATGAGACCAAACAAAGACGAGTGCCTCCAATCAAATAAAGTTGATGTAATATCAAATGTGAAGAGGAATTATAAATCTTTATCAAATATGGACCTATAAATATGAATAAATTCTTAATAACAAAAAGTAGAGTAAAACACCATGTTATTCATGGACCTCCAAATCCATCGTGTTGAATATGGTAATGCGTATTGATGCGATCAAGGTTGGGGTCCCACTTAAGAGATACCTTATGTCGTGTAGCTTTTAGAATACACAACGGAATTATACGTGAAACACAATTACTCGTAAATGAAACAAGAATTATGAACTATATTAATTCAAAAAAATGAAATATATGGCAACTAATCCAGACTACAACCCAAGTGGCAATTTTAGTGGGGCAACTTCCGGAGTCATAACTTTTGATTGTAGCTCTAATTGACTCACTCAAAATGTGTCGAAAAACTTGAAACATGTAGAATATGGTGAAAAGGTGCAAAACTTTGACCCCAAAATCCACTTTTAAAGGCCTCAAATTGTAATTTTTGTAGTGTTACTTAAAAATAGTAATTTTATGACTTTTTCACATATGTAATTCACAGAAGGTGAATCACCTTGTCTCCCTCAAGATTGGTGACCTTCCACATTCTTCTAGATGTCTCTTCATATTTATAAAATTAGTATATAAGTAGATGTAATCCGCAAGGGAAAGGCGTACATCTCATCAGTAGAGATAGCTATTGTAATCATAGTCTTCTGAGTAATATACATCTCTTTTTAGAGATAGTTTTTCTATTTACATCTAACACAATTGTTATTATGTCCTTTAATCCCAAAACCCTTGAGTTTTGGATCAGCAATCGTAGTCCTTTTACCCCTATCACAAAAGAAAGGAACCCCATGCGTGCCGGCCTATCACCCAGCGGATGTTGGGCGCTCACCCAAGGCATGCGCGGGTACCGAGTCTCTCTTTTATGTGAGTTAAGTGGGAAACATCATCTATGATTTGTGTTTAAGAGATTTAAAGAGGATTTAAGACATACAAGAACCATAGAGCTCAGAACGGCCTCTAGATCCTTGCAGCCATTCCAGACAGATAGTACTTAATAGACTATATGACTTGTATCATAACAAAAAGAAGTATACAAACATCCATACCTAGTATAAACATAAATGAAAAGAACTTATGAAAAATATGTATGCATCAGAATCATTGATATTCATATATATATAAACTGGTAACCTCATTACATCCATGGAGCCATTACAAAATGTCACAGAGAAGCAGACCACAGTCATGCATTACAACTGGACTAATGTAGCTAGGCTAACAAAAAGAAAAATTACAATCCCCATACCCAATACATCCTTTCCCAAGTGTAATTACCCACTAATAGAGTTCTTGCAGTATTTTTACAGAGCTCCGCCCATTCTCTAGTTCTCTCCCTCTTACTCCGCAGCACTTTGTATTTATAACCTTTTTGTAGACTCGCCAACTCATCCTCCAAAGACCCTCGATCCGATGCCAAGTGTTTGAATGTGGTCCTCCATGCGAGCATGATCTCCCAGGCCCGAGTTTTCCACTTTATACCATGATGTGCTTCTAGAAGCTTCTACCGCAGGCATGCTCCTTCCTGAGGCCAACTCGTTGCCAGTCGGCACCTTATCCACGCACAATCAAGTCATGCTTTTCATGTGTTTTTCCCTGAACACCCAATTTGGCTAAGTTCTGACCCTTGGTTCACGTCCGTGCGCGCGTCGCGCGCCACGGCTTCCTTATACCCTTCTCTCGCATGCTTTGTCCTCGCACGTATTTCCTTAATCGGGACCTCGCACCATGCACCTTTTATACTTAGTCAATATTTTAGGGGCCCAACAACAACAACAAACATTGACCTTAGAAACCGAGATATGAGCTATAATAAATAGATTATAATGTCCCTTTTGAGATCAAATTTGAGGAATTTGGATTTTCCCCAAAACCTTAACAGAACATTACTAGAAATGATGACAACCCAATGTAGAAAACCCGGTTTTTATGACAACAAACTGAATTTATGCAAAAATTAGGCACCAACGTATTTTAGGTCCACAAACCCTAAGAACCTAGGTAAAATTCAAATTTCAGTATTTCCCACATACAAATCCTCAAAAATTCATCATTAACATGAAATCCTTGATGAAACCATGCAAAATAAATGCTTCAACAACAAAATACAGATCTTAGAATTAATTATTGCTCAAAAGCAATTGAAACTTCAAAAAATCCATGTCTATAGAAATATTGGGAGATAAAAATCATGTAATATCTCAAAATGACCACAAAATGGCAGCAATCAAACAAAATTAGAATCAAAATTTTCCAACCATAATAAACACTAAAAAGTAATCCCGAAATCTCCAAATGGGTTGCCCAAGCTAAAATTGAGTATGGTAGCCCAACAAAGTGTGCCCTAGCTAGAATTTGTGCCCTACCATGGATAGAACTCTTTTTGTTTTGAAACTCTAGATTTTAAGCTCATTAACGAGGGTCATTGCAGTCCTCATCATTTAATCACAAAGAATGTCAAAACCAGTGGTGTCCACGGCTATCTGCAAAAGGGGCTAAAAGAAATAATGATCTTACAATTCTTTGATCTAAAATTAAAAATGCTTTAAAGAGAATTCAATAACTGAAAATGAATCTAATCTAAACAAATTGAAATAAATAGCAAAAACAAATATGATCTATCAAATCCAAATGAATAACTGAAAATGAATAAATGACAATAGATAAATAAAAT
This sequence comes from Taxus wallichiana var. yunnanensis, assembly GCA_018340775.1. Lineage (NCBI taxonomy): Eukaryota > Viridiplantae > Streptophyta > Pinopsida > Cupressales > Taxaceae > Taxus > Taxus wallichiana. The sequence goes on from CM031234.1 coordinate 330,517,089, forward strand.
TGAAGCTTCATAAACAAAGTAAAATAAAACACACAAGTGCAGATTTACACAAACAAAGAAAAACAATAAAAATCTATTATAAAAAATAATAATAAATCAGTTTCCTCCTTGGGTAAGAGTGGACCCTTGCTCTTCCCTCAAATTTGGGTTAGCAAAACTAAAAAGAAGTTGTCAAAATATTGAAATTGTAGATTTTATTAATCGATTTAATGTTACAAAAATATCCATTTCATATCACCGCAACATTGAGTGCTTTGGAGAGATATTTATAACTCATCCCTTGGTCAATACTCCAAGATTATAGAACTACCTACCTATAATCTTGGGCAAGACTTAACTACATCTTCCACTTTACAATGAGATAAATGTGGAAGGAATTTTATTCAAACACTACAACTTCATATTTAACTACTTCTTCTTCTTCTTGACAAGGAGACAAATATGGAAGAGATCTATTCAACTACTTCTTCTTCCTCTTGACAAAGAGACAAATATGGAAGATATCTAATCAAATACTACAACTCTAGATTGTACTACTTATTCTTCCACTTGACAAGGAGACAAATATGGAAGATATTTAATCAAACACTACAACTCTAGATTGAACTACCTCTTCCTCTTGCACTTGACTACTTCTTCCACATGACAAGGAGATAAACGTGGAAGAGAATTAATAAAATATTACAACTCTAGATTGAACCATCTCTTCCACGTGCACTTAACTATTTATTTTCATTTGCCAAGTTTTCTCTTGCATGATTGAATCTTTCAACATGATAGTTGTCCCGCCATATTCTCATTTTTGATTTTATGATCATTATTGTGAATTCATTTGGAAGAATATTTTCAAACCTTTTCTGTTTGGTGCCCCTTGTTGTAAGTTTTCCAAAACATCTTGAATTTTTCATTTTCATTGAGAAATGAGGGAGAAATCACGCTTTTATGTAACTCGCGTTTTAATCTTTTTTTTTTTACTTTTCTCAAACCTTATTCTACTGAAACTTAAAATGAATATATCTCCTCAATTATTATTGCTATATAAAAATGGAGAGAGGTTTTTCCTCATAACAATAAGAGGAAAAAAACTCTCTTAGATTCTCATTTGGAGATCTTCAACTTTGGCTAGAGTGAATCTGATGTTGCATGTGTGAGTCCTGCACTTGAAAACATGTTGCTTCAAATGATGATATCTTCAAACTATTATTGTTGTGTAAAAATGGAGAGAGGTTTTTCCTCCTAGCAATAAGAGGAACAAAAACTCTCTCATATTCTCATTTTGAGTTCTACAATTTTAGTTATAAAAATTCTTCTACTAGTTCTATTAGTCTTCGCAATTGAAAACCTTCAAATGTTGATATCTTCATAATTATTATTGATGTGTAAAAATAGAGAGGTTTTTCCTCCTAACAATAAGAGGAACAAAAACCTCTCTTAGATTCTCATTTGGAGTTCTACAATTTCAGTTATAGTAATTTTTGTGTTAATTCCCGACAGAGTCCTACGTCGGTGCGGAATTAGAGTCCCGCGCCGTGTGTGTGAATTAAATTTTGCACCTAAGTCCTACATTGGTGCACTAATTGAGTCCTGCACTCTTTGCTTTATGAATGTTGCAATCTTTGTGAGTCATGTGCTCTTTGCCATGTGAGTATTACACTTATTGTAATACATTCAAGAGATCAAATGACCTGCTCATACACAATATTACATTCCAACTTACAAGAAATATTAGGAAATGAAAACATTCAGATTGCAATGGACATTTCAAAGATAGATCAAATATATTCTACATTTAATCTTAAATAAGCTATATAGTTCTTAAGACTACATCTAAATCCACTTTATAAGAGAAAGAATAATGTTATCCTGTAATGGATGAGACTTAATTTGATCTCACTCATTTTGTGACTCCTAGTTGAAGCCACCAAAGGTGAAAAATGAGGTTTTCCTTCTCCAAGTCTTGTAACTATTAAGGTTGTTTGTCCCTAATAGTATCCAATGATGGTTTTAGTCCTCAAAGGTTGAAAATGAAATCTCAATGCTCCCATTTCCAAAAGAGAAGTATCAAATTCACCATATCTCTTTACAAAGGAGCCCCAACGTTCACTTTTATATCCTTTTCTTTGCTTTCCTTGTGGAGAGCTCCATATAGGACCGTTAATTTCCTTTTTAACATTTACTTTTTCCCCATAAAGAGGGGCGACCTTCCCTTTCAAACATTCTTTTTATTTTGAAGTTGGTGTTTTGCACTTTTAGACACCAACATGTTATTTTAGTGTTATAATTGGAAATTTACCTTGTTATAAAAATATGGCAACACCGAAATTAATAAATCACAATTATAACATTAATGTACTTCACTTATTTTTTCTAATAACGCCTGCGCGAAGTGGAAATGGACCCCAATGTCTTCAAGTCGAACTAGCTTGGAAAAGGGAACATTACACTCCTCCCTCCCAAAAATTGCTTGTCCTCAAACAATTGCAAAATTGGATGCTCCAAAATCATTGCACCTTCCCATGTGGCACCCTCAAGTGGCAAGTCCTTCCACCAAAATAAATATTCATTAATGCTCTAGTTCCTTAGCTTCCATTCATGAACATCCATTATAGCTTTTAAAACTAGAATCAACTTACCCTCCTCATCTAATGGTGGTATCTCAAGAGAAGGAGTAAAGTGTGGTCTTAGTGCCTTCTTGAGGCATGAAACATGAAAAAAATATGTATCTTACAATGCTCTAGTAGCTCAAGCTCATATGAAACTTCTCTTAATCTCCCCATCACTTTATAGGGACCATAGAAATGTTGTTTTATATTTTCAGCACCACTTTATTTGAGGGAGAATGCCTAAAGGGTTGAAGCAAACACCATGTATCCCATCTCAAATATCATTTCCAACTGATGTTGGTACACATACAACTTTTTCTAATTTTGGGCATGTTGAAGGTTCTCCTCGAGTACCCTCGTGATATCTTGGCTTTACTACACCAAATCTTTAGCTCCCGGTATTCTAGTATTTGTCAAAACCAAATCAACAAAGTAAAGTGCATCTTATAACCATATAGTGCTCTAAAAGGATACATACCAATGGACATATGGAAGGTGGATTGTATAAATGTTCATCCATTTGTAACCATTTCACCCAAGATGATTTCAACCCCTGTCACATAGTTCCTTAGGTAGCCTTCTACTCACTTGTTCAAAATTTTTGTTTTCCCATCTCTTTGTGGGTTATATCTAGTGCTAGGAGTGAGCTCCATATTTTTCAAATGGAAGACTTCTTACTAGAAAAAACTCATGAACCCATTATCCCTATTACTTACAATGTTTATAGGCATCCCATAAAGTTTTAATACTTCCTTGAAAAATAGATCATCTAATGTAGGACCGCTACACTTGGTTGGAAGTGGATGAAAATGAGCATATTTAGTGAGTCTATCAACTACAACATACAAACAATAGTTAGCTTGAACTAGGGCAGCCATGTGATGAAGTCCATAGAGATACTCTCCCTTTTTGTGGGAATGGGAAGGGGTTACAAGGGACTAGCTATAAATTCATGCTCCTCTTTGTTTTGTTGGCATACCAAACACTCCCAAATGTAGTAAAGCACCTCACTCTTGAGTCCTTTCCAAAAGAACCTTTCTCTAACTTGATTGTATGTATTGAGTTATCTTAGGTGACCATCTAATGGAGTGTCATGGATAACCCTCAATGTCCCTATTTTGTCTTAAATTTCGGCACCAAATAGACCCTAACCTTATATAGAATGAGCCTATCCACAAACTCGTACCTTTTGTCAATAATTTGACCTTCAAAAATAGCATTAACAAACTCATTCTTTGCTTAATCTATTGTAATTAAGGCATTCCAATTTCTTGTTATTTTAGACATAAAATAGAATTGTGTTTTATTCAAAAAGGCATCTTCTACCAAATTTTTTATTTGAGGAGATCTATTGATCATACCTTGTAGAAAAACATCCTCTTTATTATTTTCTAAATTTAACTCCATACTTCGGTACTTGAGGGTGAATTCCCCCAAAGAGTGCAAGCATTATACCCTAATTCAATATCTATCTCACCTATGTAAATCATATATAAATCAACACATACCTCATGCCTTCCAAGAGCGATATTAAGTTTTGGAATCATTTTGGTACATAGAATAGAAAACCCATTAGTCACGGTCAGTTTGAAACCCTTGAAGTCTTCTCCTTTAAGCCCCATCTTATAAACCAAACCATCATCAATGAAATTATGTGTAGCTTCGCTATTAATCAAAATTGTTACCATTCAACACACCTTTCACATAAAAGGGATGGTATATAGGGGCATTAGATAAAAGTGGAAAGAGTGTTGATCATAGAGTCAATGTCTTCATCTGGTTCATGCTTTGGAAACTCCTTCCTCTTCACAACCCTGAAAATAATTCAATATAATGTACATACCCTTACCTAAGCAACTTTGATCCCGTGTTGTTGGTGAAATAATTTTTCGAGTGGGTAAATTAGTGAGCTCTCACCAACAGTGTGTGGGACTAAGTCCCTCTGCTTGAATGGGGAAGCTCCATTTATTGAAAAAAGGAAAATTATGTACACTATTCTATCAACTAGGGGTGGTATTTCAACCGGGATCACACAAGATTACTTCCCTACACATGTGGTAAAATTCTTGTAGAAACTACAAGGGAGGAAAAAGCTTGAGAGAGAGAGAGAGAGGTGTGGAAAGAAAAGTAAAGGGGTATTTTTCACAATAAATATTACATCGGAGATTATTATCTCAAAACTAGAATATATCCATGAATTCAATGAGAAGACACCATGAGAATCTACAAAGAAAAAAACACACAAATTACAAATCTCAATGCATAATATTCAACAAGTACATGCTCATGGAGTGTAGTTGAGATGGAGAGGAAACATAAGAAAAAGAAATAGAGGAAATTTGATCACTTGTTCCTAGAGAGAATATAGGAGCTAGTAAAAAGAATAACCATCATCTCAAGTGAGGAGGATATCCCACTTTATAGTTTTACAACGCAACTCTTCATCTACCCCCCTCATAACTCTTCATGTTATTATTCAACTTGTGACTTTTCATTTTCCTAGAGGTGAGTAAATAAGTCCCCTATTAATCAAAAGGGAATTTTATAATGCAACATTATAAAGTCACTCAAGTGAATAAGACAAAATACAATAATTGTGTACAATGAAGAATTAGAAAGGGGGAGAAGAGGAGAATGAATGAGGAGAGGAGAGAATAAATGCTCTAAAGCATGGATGAAGTTGTCTCTACCTTCGATGAAGATCAACTCTGATGATGCCGAGGATGACATTTTATCCATGATGACCCTCTAATATGATGCACCGATGAAGAACTCTAATGAAGACCTTTGAACACTTTTCCCTCTTTTGAAGATTCTTGAAATGATGCACCTTTGCAATACTACTTGAACAAACCGAGAAGAGGAGTGATGATGATTCAATAAAATCTGAATTTTATTATGAATCTAAATGTACAGAAATGTTATAAATGAAATATACTTGAAATGTGAATGCTAAACAATTTATTTAATTTTATAAATGAAAGGAAATAAGAGGGATAAGGTACTTGCCTCAATTTTTCTTACCTTACAAAGGGTGTGGGACTAAGCAAAGTGATGAAATAATAAAACAGGTCATTGCAAAAACCATAAAAAATGTAGCGGAGGTGGAAATGGCTAGATCGGGGTGCCTGGAGAAGGATGGAGGTGCATGAGGCACTCTAGTATGCGAAATTGTCAAAACTTGGTTTTGATAGGGTCATTAGGGATTCGGACTTATTCTCCTTTTGTCGTGTGAATGTGGCACTTTAATCACCGAGGTACTTGTAAACCTATAATGAATAAATCACCTGCAAAACTGCAAACAAAGCATCAAACCATAAAAAATAAAGATGTATATGAAGGGGTCAAACTGTTCTCGATGATCTATAACGGTGATCTTACAGTTGAGCATTACACTACATCTCGCACTCCAATGTAGTTTTGTGTGTTTGTGTGTGCCATAGTGCTCCTAGGTCACCCTTGAGCCAATGGCGCCAAGATAACTGGCAATACCTTGATAAAAATGCAAATGTGTGGATGGAATAGAATGAACTCCCCTTCCTATGCAGTCTGTATGCATAGTAATAACCTAGATGTAGTCCTTTGATCTATGTAGATAACAAGCCCTTATAATAATAGTCCTCCTATATAATGGTATTTATGTTGTGTTTATATAGGGATCTCTTGTTTGAATTTTAACACTAATGACTTGACATACCGGCTAGTACCTCGGGAGATGAGAGGGAAAACCAAAAAACCAACCCGAAATGTCAAAAATAAGATCAACCATAAAGAGGACAGGGGCACCTAGGATGGATAGGAGCACCTAACGTAATCGTCTGTCACCACAGGCACTAGTGTCCAGAGACAAGTGATGACAAATGAGTGATAACTAACAAACAGGATCCCTGAGACCTAACCAAAACTGTGTGTATGAGTGACAAATGTACAAGACATAAAGCTCGAACATAAAGTAGATAAAGATGCATACCTAAGAAGTCCGGAGAAGCCCATGTCACTGGAGTACGTGAAGAGTGTAGTAGAAATGTGTAGTGAGTGAGAACATATAGCATGGCGAACCGTGGATCAACGTGTTGATTCATGTGGCATAACAAGAGATGTGAGACCATTATGAGGAGTGCTAAATGAGAGTGATGATTGTAGTGTTGAATGATTGAATGTTTTGATTTTTGTTGATGGAGATGTGATGGGGAAGGGAGTGATCAGTTCCCACCCATTTATGCATGTGTATGTGTGAGAAAATAAGGATTTGGGCATCCTGTCGCCATAGGAAGAGTGTAGGGAGATAATTCTAGTGTCTCTCCAACCTTTAAATACATCCTCAAAATATCTAGCCGCTTCTAGCGGACACAAATCAAATTTTGGTGATTTTGGATCCATATTTTTCGATCAAACATGTTGACCCATATAGGAGCAATATAGGAAAGGAAATGACGTCTCATTTCCCCCACTCCAAGGGTGTCGCCGCAATGTGTATGTGTTGGCTTCCATGTTAGGTCATATGGAAGCAATCATGAAATGTAGAATAACTTCCCATGTTAGGTCATATGGGAAAGTGGTGATATAACTCCCAAGTTAGGTCATCTGGGAGAATAAATGTGTTGTGTTCATGTTGATTGGTTGATGTGATTTTGATTATTGTAGAGATTGAAGTATATGTGATTGATTGATAGGTTACTCATAGAGATATTTTATGATTGCTCCCCATGTTAGGTCATTAGGGGGATTCGCTAGAAAATGATGTGAAATATTGTATGATGTATGATAATTTTTTTGATAATGACAAATTATGAATGTAAATTGATCATGTAGTGATGCTAGGGGAATTATAGGATGACCCCAATTGTATGCCCCCTTTCGCAAAAGGGGAAGTGATAACGAGAACAAACGTTGAGATGAAAGTAAGCGCATGATGAAGTATGTGTGATAGATATCGCAAAAGTGTGTGAATAATGTCAATGAGAAAAATTATGCATAAGATTTATACGATATGATAGTAGTCGAAATTTTGAAGAGAACGACATGAACAAGAGAGAAATACGAGTAAATATGCTCAAGATATGAGCGGAATTGTGCGGTGTGTATTAATAGAGAAAGTGGGTGTGAAGAATTATTGGCTAGATTTTATGCATAACATAAAGCCTAGGCAACAGCTTTTGTGACTCTACTGGGAAATCAATCATTTAGCACACCGAGCTTTTCTTGTCACCCCATTTATATTGAAATCTCAACTCGTAGAATGTCCGTTCACCCGCCTAACAAAGCTCAAGGAAGGACTGGTCATTTTTATCGATTACAGGAGCAATTCAAATTCAATCATCCTCCTCATGTTAGGAGCAACAGATCCAATCTTTCACCAGACGAAGAGTGCAAACTCCTCCGCATCCAAATCATGTTCAACACAGTCCTAGTAGTTGGGATTATTCACCAAGTCTATTATCGAAGAATACGTGCTCCTTTCATGATCCAAAATTAGACACTTGCCCCGCAACACCTATTACATGGGGTGCAACCTTTGACCTCCGAAATTGACTCCTCCTATGCAATTTCCTAAAGGGACGAGAAATAATTTTCTGAAATTCTTTGAAGACAAGAAGCGTAATCCAGATGACCACTTGGTTGTGTTTTTCATATCGTGTGGAGTGTCTCTGCAGTTGAACATGAAGATGTATCTATCAGATCTTCATAGGGACTCTACATGATTTGGCTGGAGAATGGTTCTACCACCCAGCTCCTAAGCACCATAACCAATCGGGCTACTATGCAAGATGCATTCCTAAAAAGATTCAAGCCAACCGAAGATTCCAGAGCTTGATAACTCAACTAAATCAACTAAAGAAGGAGCATATTGGCTAGATTTTCTACACAACCTAAAAACCTAGGTAGTCATGAGATAAATCTCCCTCATTTACCAGTGAGGCTCCCATGTAAGATTTCTATCAATTATGGATCCTAATAACTATCTGTGGGTTTTACTTTAATTGCAAAGCTCATGAACCATAGCTAAGCAATTTTGTAGCAAGTAAGTAGTTGTTAATGAAGTATTTTCAACCAGGGGAGAAATAATGAAATTTGGGAAAGAAGAAAGGAAGATGTGTAATCCAACCAATAGTTTACAGAGTTGGTCTCATACACATAGATAAAACAAATAGATCTCACAATACAGAAGTAAAGGGAAAGGAAAGGAAAAGCTTCTAATCTAAATCTTAGATAACACAAATTTTATCTAAAAATCCACACAGAAGTAAGAAGCAATGCACCATTGACAAAAAGTTCTTCATAAATCCACCTCTATTCATTTCCTCAGCTTTCACAGAAAAGACATCAAAGGTTACATCACAAAGTTTGGAACTCAAGAATATTTATTAGAAAATTTGATCCTTTAACCGGTTTGCTCTTCCTCTATTTATAGTGTATAGAGGGGAAATTACAAATAGGAAACTATAACTGAACTCACACATGCGGAATCTATAAAGGAAACAACTGGAAATCTTTCCCCTAGAATTCCTCTCTAAGTGACATGCATTTGAAGACTAGATCAAAGTTGGTCATATCTGCCATTTCTCCTTATTTGACCTTTTCAAATAACTTAAAGTAATGGCTTTCAACCAATTACTTTAGTTTTACAATTTTGTCTCGAGAAAATAAGAAATGAGAGAAGAAAGAAGAGAAGAAAGAAAATATGCCAGTTGTAACACCTCACGCTTTCCTTTTGTTCTGATATTGAATATACTTATCAAACATGTAATTCAGTGTTTTCCCATTTGTTTTAACAATAGCTTCTTTCTCGTCTTGAACTACAACAATCCCTTGACAAAGTATCAATGCTTACCTTCACTTCCTCCAAACTAGGCCCAAATTCTTTGATGTTTGCATGAAGTCTCACTAGTTTGCTAATTGAATCCAACGTGAAAGGCATGACGACTTCATCAATCTTCTTCTGAACAATTAAAAACAATTCCTCAAGAGAAGCAAACAACTTGTTTGGAATGATTCTCATATAGTAATGAATACCATCAACTACCTCTTCCTTAGTGAAAGCAACTACATTATCTGGCAGTGAATTTATCTTATCCTCCAACAACTGCATTCTTTTCAGCATAAGCTTGAGAATCTCCATGTGGAAAGAAACTGCAATCTCCAACTACTTACCCTTTTCCACCAATCCATCGCACAAGTTGTTTTACAATCAAAACATCCTCCAACAGTGAATTTATCTTAACCAAGATATCCAGGTTACTCTCAGCCACTATATTCTCGTCCATTATGCTTGTCATCAATTGCTTCAGCTGAGATAATGCCCTTTCCATATCTTCCAGGCTAGCTGGTACTTCCTTGAATTATTTTGAAGCTTGGTGGATGATTTGGCTTTTCCATTCATTAATAGCTTTGACCTGATTACCTACATCTTCAACCTCTTCAATCAAATGGCTACTCACCTGCTCATGTACTAATACTGGCTGAGAGGAAGGTTTGGCAACCTTAGTGATGATCTCACACAACTGGGAAATCTGCTTTTGAAGTTTGGCTTTCTCTGCCTTCTCCTTGTCAAGCTTGAGGAATAAAGTGTCTATTAATGTCTGTGTATCTTGCTTTAATCCTTTTGTGGTGATTTGACCTAATGACACTTTGGTTACTGATATGTCTACTACCGTTAGCTCTCCCTTTTGCTTCCCTTCAGCTGGAACTGATAATTCAACAAACTTCTGCCCTGATTCTTCAATAACCAACCTTGAAGTTATTTTAGCAGCTTTAGACCTTTTACCTCTACCTCCCAAGCTCATGAGCAGCTGCAAGTCTTCCTCTTCTAAGTTGATTTCTTCTCTAGCCTCTGGAATTGTCTATAGAGCCAACCAAGATGAGAAATTACTCTTCAGGGAATGAGAAGCCTCAGTGTGTACTACCATTTCTGCCAGGATCTATTGCATCTGAATTCACCTCCATATTATGGCTGCCTTCTCCCATGTCATCCAAGGATAATGCCCTTTCAAATTCTTTCATTTGTGCCTTTAATTCCTCCATAGGAGGAGGAGGAGATGGAGAAATGGGTAGCGGAAGAGAAGAAGTATATACGAATGATGTTGGTTTCAATGCTTGACTAGTCATGACTTCTGGTGCTACTGGAACTGCTGAAGTACTGTGGGTTGACACAGGAGAAGCTTCGTCTAAAAGTAGCACTGGTGAAGTGGATGCAGACTTATCTTTTTCTGATGTCCGAGCCTTCTTCTGCACCTTTAGCTTTTCTGGCTTTCGCTTCTTTCACCTCCATGCTTCCTTTTGTTGTTGATATTCCTTGTACCAAAATTCCCTGTGATCTGGTTCATCAGGGCCTCATCCAAACAATAACCTTTTGTCAACAACCAATTGGAAGTATTGACTAAAACTGCCGAAGATCTCTCCTCGATTGTATGACTGCCACCCACATTCGCTTGAAGCGCAACCTTGTCTCCTCCCATCTGATGATATGAATCAAGCACTACATGCCCATCATCTGGAAGGTCTACAGGTATCCTCGCCAAATCATAGTCAGAAATATACTAAGCTGATAATCTGCTGAAATCTCTCTTTTTGACTTCATATTCATTCCTGCATTTCATCCAGAAATCCTCTAGCGAAGGAATATGTGCATACTCCCGGGAAATTGCTTTTCTTGCTATTTCATATGTTATGTTTGTGGAGCCTATTTTCATATTAGAGTGTGGTACACCTATGTGTTACACTCGGGTATTTTATAGCGGTTTCGCTCGCCGGTGAGCGGGTCAGGGGGGTTCGGGGCGAAGCCCCAAAGCAAATTTTCATGGGTGGTTTATTAACCCATGGGTAATGGGTAACCGTTATGGGCTGTTTTTGGGCCCATGGTTTTTCGGTACCCATTGTTTTGATACCCATGGTTTTTTGCCCATGGTTTTGATACCCACGGTTTTTGCCCATGGTTTTGATACCCACAGTTTTGTATCAAACTGCTTAAGCAATTGTCTATTTATATGGTCTTATGCATATGATACATAGACAAGCAAATGTATTGCATGTGTTTTGAATTCGGGTGTGAATTCTGTAGAGTTTGTTGAGCATAGCTCCAAATGGATCTGGGTATTGTATTGAGAGAGTGGAGGCTTGTAATAAAATCTGAGCAAGTGATTCTTGGTGGATGTAGCCCAAATTGGGTGAACCATGTTAAATCTTGTCTCTCTATGTTATGTTATTTAATCTACACTTTTATTTGAGATCTATAATATTTTCTGCATATTAGTTTCTATTATTGTGATTTTGTAAGGGATTATTCCGCATATTTTATCTCTTATTTCCTAACAATTGGTATCAGAGCCTGGTTTGGTTTGCTGAAGTGTTGAATCGTAGGGAAAGTATTATTTTGAGTGGGAGCTATGGCAGATGATGGAAGATCTAGGGTTGATAAATTCAACGGCAAAATTTTAATGTTTGGAAGATGCAGATGAAAGATTACCTTTATCGTAAGGATCTTTATACTCCGATGTTTGAGAAGGTGAACAAACCCTCAAGTATGACGATGCGAGAATGGGATTTGTTGGATCGGAAAGCACTTGGAATGATCCTACTGTGTGTCTCGCATCTTCGGTATTATTTAATGTTTCAAAGGAAAAGACTACAAAAAAATGATGGATGCATTAGGGAAGTTATATGAAAAACCCTCTGCCTCTAATAAGATATTTTTAATGAAAAAGTTGTTTAATATGAAGATGTCTGAGAATAGTTCAGTAGCAGATCATTTAAATGATTTCAATATGGTTGTGAATATGCTAGCTTCAGTTACAATAGAATTTGATGAAGAAGTTAGGGCTTTATTAATTTTGTGCTCTTTACTTGAAAGTTGGAATAGCCTGGTAATGGTGGTAAGCAACTCGGTTCCAGCTAACTCGAAGTTGAAGTTTGAGGATGTTGTAGGGGTGATTCTAAGCGAGGAAATGCGAAGAAAAAGCTCTAGGGAATCTTCTACTTCAGGGAATGCTTTGATGAAAGGAAACTAGAGGGAGAGAAGAATAGAGGAAATCGTGGAAAATCGAAAGATCGTGCAAGGTCAAAATCCAAGAGCAAGATTGTATGTTGAACTGTGAAAAGTTTGGGCATGATAAGAAGGACTGCTGGGAGCTTCGGACAAGAAGAAACAACAGGAAGAAAACAAGGAGACAAATGTGGCATCGGGTAATGTATGCCAGATGCTTTGATTCTTTTTTTACATAATATTATTGAATCTTGGGTTTTGATTCAGGGGCTTCTTTTCATGCTACTCCACATAGGCATTATTTTGTTGATTATTTTCAAGGGGATTTTGGGCATGTTTTTCTTGGTGATGATGAGCCTTGCAATATAGTTGGAAAAGGTTCTGTTCATGTTAAGATGTAGAATGGGAATACATGGCTATTGAAGGATGTCATACATGTGCGTACATTAAGGAGAAATTTGATATCGGCAGGGCAATTGGGAAGTGATGGTTGTACTGTGATATTTACAACTGACTCTTGGAAGGTTACCAAGGGTGCTCTTGTGGTGGCAAGAGATAAAAGGTTGGAACCTTGTATTTATCCACCGATATTACTAATGATTGTAATCTTGTGGCTTCAGATGCAGATACAACATTATGGCACTATAGGCTCGGTCATATGAGCCATAAGGGCATGGAAATCATAAAGAAGAATTTGCATGGATATACATAAATAGGTTTGGAGTTCTGTGAGGACTGCATATATGGGAAACATAAGCGAGTAAGGTTTCTCAAGGTTGGACCTACAAAGAAAGAGAGTAAGTTAGAGCTGGTGCATTCTGATGTGTGGGGCTCACTTTCAGTATCATCTCTTGGGGTTCAAGTTATTATGTTACTTTTATTGATGATGCAACAAGGAAAGTTTGGGTTTATTATATTAGAAACAAATCTGATGTATTTGACACTTTTGTTAAATGGAAAGCCTTGGAAGAGAATGAAACAGGTCTTAAGCTAAAATGTCTCAGGTCAGATAATGGAGGGGAGTATTGTAGCAATGAATTTAATGATTACTATTCTAAGAATGGAATCCGCAGGTAAAAGATAGTTCCAGGAACTCCGCAGTAGAATGGGGTATCAGAAAGGATGAACAAAACAATAATGGAACGTGCTAGGAGAATGAGGTTACATGCAGGATTGCCTCTTTCTTTTTGGGTAGAAGCAGTGAGCACAACTGTGTACTTGATAAATAGAGGACCCTCAAGTGCCTTGGATAGAGGCATACCTAAGGAGGCTTGGTATGGTAAGAAAGTTGATTATTCATTTCTTAGAGTCTTTGGATGTGAGGTGTTTGTTCATATAGACAAGGATGATAGGACCAAGCTAGAGGCTAAATCAGAAAAATGTACTTTCATTGGTTATGGTGGTGATGACTTTGGATTTAAATGTTGGAGTATTAAGGACAAGAAAATCATTCTGGTCTAGGGATGTGGTCTTTAATGAGAAAGTCATGTATAAGCAATAGTTGCAGGAAAACAGGGAAGAATCCAAGAAAGAATATGCAGTGGTAGAGGATCTTTCGGATGGGACAATGACCCATGAATCAGTTCAGAACCGACTCAATAGAACCCCAAACTCCTACAGTGAGGAGGTCTTCTAGGGTAAGAAAAGAACCTAAACGTTTTTCTCCTTCTCTTTATTATTTATTACTCATTGATAGTGGAGAGCCAGAGAGCTTTGATGAAGCAATGCAGGTAGATGTCAGTAAGAAGTGGGAGCAAGCCATGGATGAGGAGCATAAGTCTCTCATGGAGAACTAGACTTGGGATTTGGTGAAGCTACCGAAGGAAAAAGAGCATTGTAGAACAAGTGGGTGTACAGAGTTAAAGACGAAGAAGGAGGAAAGAAAATATATAAGGCCCAGTTGGTGGTCAAGGGGTTTGCACAGAAACAAGGTATAGATTTTGATGAGATCTTTTCTCCTATAGTAAAAATGACTTCTATTAGAACTGTTCTTGGAATAGTGGCAGCAGAAGACTTGCACTTAGAACAGTTAGATGTAAAGACTGCATTTCTCCATGGTGATTTGGAGGAGGAACTATATATGCAGCAACCAGAGGGCTATGAAGTCAAAGGTAAAGAGGAGATGATGTGTAAACTAGAAGAAGAGTTTGTATGGCTTGAAACAAGCTCCACGTCAATGGTATAAGAAGTTTGATAGCTTCATGATGGAGCAAGGTTATATTAGATGTCATTCGACTATCATGCGTGTATACAAAGAAATTTGAGGATGGAAGTTATATTATCCCGTGTTTCTATGTTGATGACATGTTGGTTGCAGTAAAAACATGCAAGAAATAAAAGTACTCAAGAAATAGCTAAGTGAATCCTTTGATATGAAGGATTTGGGGGCAGCCAAACAAATCCTTGGTATGAGGATAACTCGGGATAAGAAGGAACAAAAGCTGACTTTATCTCGTGAAGAGTACATTAAGAAGGTATTGATAGGTTTAACATGCAGATGTTAAACCCGTTGGGACTCCTTTGGCGTGCCATTTTAAGTTATCAAAGGAGCAAAGTGTCCTAAGACAGTAGGAGGAAAGAAACCAAATGTCTAAGGTACCTTACTCATCAACAAATTAGCTTTGATGTATGCTATGGTGTGTACTAGGCCTAATATTGCCCATACCATGGGAGTTGTGAGTAGATTTATGAGTGATCCAGTAAAGAGAATCGACAAGTAGTAAAGTGGATCCTTCGGTATTTGAGAGGGACCATGGGGACAATTTTGTGCTACAGTGGATTAGACACCACTTTACGTGGTTATGTAGATTCAGACATGGCTAGAGATATAGATAGCAGGAGGAGCACGACAGGTTATATTTACACCGTAGGTGGGACAACAAAGTGAGTGGATTTCATGACAACGTAAGCCGGTGGCTTTGTCAACCATGGAGGCTGAGTATGTTGCTGCCACAGAGGAAAGAAAAGAGATGATTTGGTTATAACAATTACTTGAGTAGTTGGGGCATAAGTAGGAGGAATGTAAGCTGCATAGTGATATTCCGAGTTCTATACACCTAGCTAAGAACTCTGCTTTCCACTCCAGGATGAAACATATACAATTGAGATATCACTTCATCAGACATTTTGGAGGAAGATAAGTTGAAGTTGGAGAAGATTCATACCAGTCAGAATCCTATAGACATGATGACTAAGGTGGTCACAAGGGATAAACTAAAGCTATGTTCAGCTTTGGTTGGCCTTCGTGGATGACAGTGAAGGGTTGAGAAGCTTGCTTAGTGGAAATTAGTCTCCAAGTGGGAGATTGTTATGTTTGTGGAGCCTATTTTCATGTTAGAGTGTGGTACACCTTCTATGTGTTACACTCGGTATTTTTATGGCGGTCCCGCTCGCCGGTGAGCGGGTTAGGGGGTTCAGGGGTGAAGCCCCTAAAGCAAATTTTCATGGGTGGTTTATTAACCCATGGGTAATGGGTAACCATTATGGGTTGTTTTTGGGCCCATGGTTTTTCGGTACCCATTGTTTTGATACCCACGGTTTTTTGCCCATGGTTTTGATACCCACAATTTTTGCCCATGGTTTTGATACCCACGGTTTTGTATCAAACTGCTTAAGCAATTGTCTATTTATATGGTCTTATGCATATGATACATAAACAAGCAAATGTATTGCAGATGTGTTTTGAATTCGGGTGTGAATTTTATAGAGTTTGTTGAGCATAGCTCCAAACGGATCTGGGTATTGTATTAAGAGAGTGGAGGCTTGTAATAAAATCTGAGCAAGTGATTCTTGGTGTACGTAGCCTAAATTGGGTGAACCACGTTAAATATTGTCTCTCTGTGTTGAGTTATTTATTCTGCACTTTTATTTGAGATCTATAATATTTTTTGCATATTAGTTTCTACTGTTACGATTCTGTAAGGGATTATTCCGCATATTTTATCTCTTATTTCCTAACATCATAAGGATCGAAATTCATTCGAGCTGGGAAGAACTCATGATCATAACCAAGAAACATCTCTGCTTCAACTCCTCTAGCTCTGTGGATGTTATGACAACTATAATTACCCACTACAACTGGGAAAATAACCATAGATTTATGACGCCTTATTTGCAAGTCGTGCAACTCTATGAGTTGCCTACATAACTCCATGATAATCCACTTATCATTTGGATATCTCAACAACTTGATTGGTTCTCCTAAGAAACTAGTGACCCTAAGATATGTGAAGTTGGCGAACTAGATGAAGATACAACCATGCTGGGAGACAGCTTCCCAAGCTTCCTTGCTTACTCTGTTGCTCTTCAGATCACCGTTCAGCTTACAAATGAATCCATAGAAGAAACCATCATTCACTTAGGGATCACCAGCTATGGGAAACACTCATAAATAAGATATTTTGAAAGTATGCCCCATCTATCTAGCTTGGAGAATATCCCTTGTGAGGTTACGACATATACAAGGTATGAAGTCATTTTGAAACTGAAAGTCCGCCTCACACTTCTGAGTTTCTCACTGATGTTGTTATTGATGATCTCTCGACCAATTGATTATTGAATCAACTTTGTTGATTTCAATTGTTCTGATAAAGGCATACATCCATGAGTGGAAATTATGGGCATTGGCTTCCCCATTTATCCTGCAAAGCAACCGGGTAATATCATCAACTTCCTGCACCAGAAATGACCGTAGAAGGCTCCTTGGGAATTTTGACGGTGATCTTGGCTTCTTCATATATCTATTGTTCATTATACCCATGCAGTCTGCTTTATTCTTTTCCCATCTGTCACAAGCTTCCTACATGCCAATTGTGATCACCACGGGCCATGCCAGAATCTTAAGGCAAAAATCAATGAATTTTGGATCCAATCTGATCACCGTCTTTCCTGCGCATCTCGGATTGTCCTAGAAAGAGGATGATAAAACTTCGCACATTCCAGAACGAATTCAAGCAACTGGGTTGTGGCCGAAATCCTCGTGAGCATAAATAATTCCACTGCTCTTCATTGCCCGCATAAGAGATGATCTACCAATGGCTTTGGATCTGTCAATCAAATCAGAGATAGGTTCAAGCCCTATATCTGTATCACTGATCTCGGCAAGCCTGGAAACTATGCATGATTCTGCTGAATCCTCTCTTTCATCATGTTGCATCATGCCTGAAACAATCTTTGTTTGAGATATTTTTCTTTTATTTTTGACAGAAGACCTTGCAATTGGATCAATTCGTGCAGAACCTGCAATTCCTCCTGATTCAGAAGATATATTCAATGTATCTGACATTGACTTTGCCTTCTTTTCACCAATATGAGCACCTGTGAAGTATACCTGCAAATGATTCAGACAAACATGGAATCCATGGCATGAATGCCTAATTTCTTCACCAAAATTTGATTATAAAGCCTGCTGCCCTAAATTTTTAGACTTTGCTTGTGCTAGCAAAGCTAAAAATATTATTTTATTCACTTGTGCACTCACATCAACATGCAAATAGCCAAAATAGTAAAAAGAAAGCACTTCCAACCTTGGGTGCCAAAACTAGTTGCTTCCCGACAATTAAAAATATTTATTTACTGCTCACAACTTCAACCTTGGGCGCCAAAATCCTCCAGGGCAGCATGCTCCACCTAAAAGAATTAATTGCCCTCTCCTTATGACATCCATTGTTTATATAAGCAACTGCATGCTAATTTTACCAATTACCTTTTCTTATTTTTAGCAATTCCTAATAATAGGATGTGCTTTTTCTCCTTATTTGGGCACCCAAGTTTTCCTGATTTAGCTTGCTTTTCCATGTAATTCTTTCCTTTATTTTTAGCATGCTTCTTTGTCTTATTTTTAGCCTTCCTGCTTGCTTTGACTTTCCTCCTATTTTTGGCACCAACCTTAGCTAGAAATAAATAAATAAAATCAGCTTTTAGGCAATTAATAATGCAAGGATGGGTCACACTTTTTGGCTATAAGCCAAGGGAAAAATACAAGGAGCAAGCAGGTAAAATTTTACCCTGCTGCTAGGGTCCACTTTTCTGCTTTTCACTTAAGTTGTCATGTTAAATATTAGCCTGCCAGAAACTTCCAAAAGTGCAACTTGCATGGGTGAATTTGACTTGCTTTAAGGGAAAAACATGGGGGGCAGGCAGGTAAAATTTTACCCTGCCTGCTGGGGTATACTTTTCCACTTTTCACTTAAGTCATTATGCCAATATTCCAAATTTCCAAGCAAGCCAAAAAGTGTGACTTGATTTGGAGTTAAATAAATCCTTTGCAGGAAAATCATGAGGGGCAAGCAAGTAGAATGTTACCATGCCTGTTGGGGTTTACTTTTCCACTTTTCACTTAAGTCATTATGCCAAATACTTACCTTCCTGCTAGGGTCCAATTTCTCATATTCCACTTAAGTTGTCATTGTGCCAAATATTCCAAATTGCCAGGAAAGCCAAAAAGTGTGACTTGCATTAATAAACCATCATTCCCAAAAAGTGCGACTTGCTTCCATACTGCTGCTTCAAAACCGACACTTCATAACTAACTTCAAATTTGTCTGAAGCCATGGATGACTTCTAGAAACTCTGTGCAATTGAATTGGCTAGACAGAACAAACGGAAAGATTACTAGATAGATTTACAGGAGAAAACCGAAAACAAACACAAAAGGGATAAATAAAAAGAAAAACACACCAGAAGTCACAGACGATTGCCCGAAAATGACTTGTTAATTGGACCAAATATAAAACCTTCCCCGGTGAATGTTCTCATTCCAGAGACGATGGTAATATGATGTGGAAATCTACTTTAGGGTTTAATTTCAACACAATCTTTATTTATTTATTTAATAAATAAATAAATAAAACGTTTTCAGATAAAACCTGATGAAGGAGTAGAATGAGCTTTAACATGTGGGTATTTGTTAGAATTGGCTTATATGATTCCCTGAGGATACCCTAGGGCAATGGAGACAATCAAGGACAACAAAAACACAAAACAACCCGTTACTTTGAAAAAGTTTTTTTTTAAAAGGGTTAGTCCCAAATTTCAGGGTGAAATCTCAGGGACACCAAAGCCACATGAACACATGTAGAATTCTATTGCAAAATTCTAAAGAATACTTTACAAAAGTTTGGCATCCGCTTCTCTCGAGTAATGAGAATCAAAAGGTATTCTTCATCAATGCATTACTTCTTGAAGTAGGTTATCAACTATGAAGAGCACATCCTTCTGATTTGTTAGCAGCCCAAAACATGGTGGTTGAAATTGAAGACAACCTCATCATGGCTAGAAAGAAAAAAACAACACTTCTAGAGATGAAATTTCATCCTCTGCTACTACTTCTGATTCACTATTGCAAAAGTTAGCAAATGAGATGTTGCAAATGAAGAAATAAATGGCTCAAATGGCTCAGGGCAACAACATTACGCCTGCTCGTAATTTTAACAACAACAATTGGAACCGCATTGTTGCTTCCCAAATATTAGCAATTGAAGTTGCTCCTAGAAACAATGTGGAGATGAATGAAGAAGACCCTAAGTAATCACTAATCGGTTTGAGAATGATGATTTTGTAGGTCCTGCTGGCAACTCCAACATTAATTACCTAAACTATAAATCTAAACATGACTATGAGGAGCTTCTTGAAGATGATCATGGTCATACATATGCATTATTTACAAGATCACAAACTCACCAAGTTGAGGCATTAGCTGATGAACAAAGAAGGGGCAGCCCTTTACCTTCTTCCTTGGCTCGCAGAGATAAGAATGCAAGCTCTTCATCTTAACCACAAAAATCAGCTCGTATCTCGAATCTATTCCTTCCTTTGACATTATTGATCATATCAAGAAAACCAGAGTTCAAATGTCTGAATACCTGAGAGCCTTTCCCGAGCAGCTAAATAGGCTAGTTAAGTATGTGCAATCACCAGGACAATCCAATGCATCAAAGGGACTTTTGTCTAAGCCCAAAGATACTCCTCCCCAAAACAACGCTGCAGTTGTTAAACCCCATCATCTTTTGAAAGAGTAGAACCTTTCTATGTCTCCCTATTGCTTAATGGTTTCAAGTTAAGCAACTACATTTTAGATTTAGGTCCTTCTCGACAATGTCGTACTCAGCTAAAGTTGTAGATGCTCTTGTGCTTACCCCGACAAAGACCATGTGAAGGTGTTATTCCATGGAAAGACAAGTCCCTTTGATTGAAAAATCAAAGACACACAAGCTATTCTCGACAACTTTTCCTGACAAATGATTAAAGATGACAATCTTAGTTGCAGATATTCATGTCTCCTATAAGATGTTGCTAAGCACAAGCTTCTGCAAAGAGCTGGGAGGAGAAGTAAAGATGGATTGGTCATGTGCCCAAATTCCTATAAAGGGAATAAGAAGCTAGAGCCGAAAAAGAAGTCCAAGTACAATGTTACAAAATCTGAAGATCTTAGATCTTAGATTCTTTTTAGGCTCACCATGGTGTATACTTCTTGGAAATGGATAAAGACGCTCCATAGCCGTAACTTCAACCGAACTGAACTTAAGAAGAAGAAGAAAAAAATTTGGACTCGGAATTTAAAGGCGCTTGTTGTTATTTTGGGTCGAGCCGGTGTTCTATTAATATCTCCAGATCATGAGATATTCACATACTACCACAAGTTGATGTTCAAGAACATCAACAACATGGCGGAGTATGAAGCCTTGCTGCTATGAATGGAACAAGCTAGAAAGACAGGAGTAAAACTCCTCAAATCCCAAGGAGATGTCAAGCTTATAGTAAAGCAAGTTTGAGGGCATACACAAGTCAAAAGAGATAAGATGAATCATTACCGAGATAGATTACTTTCTGCCATGATAAATTTTACAACCTTCTCCATTGAATTCATTCCAACAAATTAGAATTCCAAGGTGCACTCTTTGGTAATCACAACAGACTATTAAATTCTGATAGACCGCCCTCCATATTTAAACAAAAACTATAAATTGAGATGGTATACCATCCCAAAGTCCCTAATGAAAACAAATAAATATCTCGCATTTCAAAAACAAGACAACTTTGATGAGTTGAATGTCGAAGGGATTAAATCACCACCACGACAAAATAGTCACAGAAAAATTGATCCATATTATGATGACAATAGTGGAGTAATCCAACTAAAAGGTAACAAAATCCCCAAGGGTTTAGTTTCCTTAAAGGGGAATTTCGATAAACATGATCATAAAGAATATGGTGATAGTTCTTCCTTAGGAGTGCAGCCAGTAAATCTGGGTACAAAGGAAGTTGATGAAGACTTACCCACCACAGAGAGAAGATAGGATGAGCCACCACAAAATTAAGTTGATGAGGACTTTCCTAGGTTGTGTGACAAGAATGCCGAGAAAAGAAGTTCGAGATTAGAGAGCGGGTACTCTAGTGGGACAAGAGACATGAACCGAAGGGCATGCACGAAAAATTTGATTCACTCTAGAAAGGGCCCTTCATGATCAAGAGAATTTCCGGAATGGGTAGTTTCATCCTTGCCTACCAGGATGGAAATGAGTTACCATTGCCTTTTAATGGGCAGCATATGAAGCTCTTTAGAAATCGAGATACGGTAAAACCCGTGTGTACATAAATAAAACTTCCTATTATTTTCTTCTTTTTTTTTCTTTTTGTTTGTTTTGTTTCATGACCTCGAACCCAATGGAAAAGACATGAAACCAAATATGTTTGGATCTCATCTTTACTTCTTTCATTCTAACATAAGTAAATATTCCCACAAAGTGAGTCGACTGGTGTCCCCAAGATTTCACCCTCAAATCTTGGACTACCCCAAATTTTTCATTCTTTTTAAGTAATGGGTCGTGTTTTATGTTTTGTTTTTCCTATAGTTGCTTGATTGCTCTAAGATATCCATAGGGAGTGATAAAAGTTAAATTCGTCAAATACCCACATGCCAAAGCTCACTCAATTCCTTCACTAGACTTTGTTCTGAAAGTGTTTTATTTATTTTTATATTAAATAAATAAAGTTCTTTTAAAAATAGATTGAGCTAAAATTAGTGACTTTTGGGTTATAAAACCACTTCACCCCATCATTGTTACCACACCAGTATTACTTTTGTCTTTAAGTGGAGCATTCACCCGGGAAGAGTTTTTACAGACTTGCTAATTGACAAGTTATTTTTGAGCAATTGTCTGCAACTTCTGTCAGGTATTTCATTTTTATTTATTTCTTTTGTGTTTGGTTTTGGTTTTTCTCCTTGATTTGTCTAGAAATTCCCTTGGCTTAGATTTTTAGAAGTCATCCATGACCTCAGACAAAGGTGAAATTAATTATGAAGTGTTGGTTTTCAATGCAACAACTGGGATACAAGTCACAGTTTTTAGAAGCAAATATTTTCTTGTGCAAAGTCATAAAATAAAGCTGCCCTCATCATCTAATATTCACGCAATTTTTTAAGGGAGATTTCTTTGTGCAAGGCGTGGATTTTCAAAGCTGCCTGCACCCTTCAAAATTCATACAAGGCGTGGATTTTCAAAGCTTCCTACACCCTTCGAAATTCACACAAGGCGTGGATTTTCAAAGCTACCTACACCCTTCAAAATTCACACAAGGGGCAAAATTTTCAAAGCTTCCTGCACCCTTCGAAATTCACACAACTTTAAAATAATTCTTTTGTGCAAGTCGTGAATATGAGTTGCCCTTCACGTCTAGTTTCCGCATTGCCTTAAGTGACGAGTTTTCACGCAATTATTAAAAGAAATTTGCAATACAAGTCATGGTTATTAAAGCTGCCTTCCTTCATCAATTTCCATGCTGCCATGACTTATGGATTTTCACACAAAAGTTAGAGAAAAAGCTAGTGCAAGTCGTTGAATTTGAAGTTTCCCTTCCTTAGCACTTTCCATGCAAAACATAAGTGCAAATCGTGATTATTGAAGCTGCCCTCCACTTCTTATTTCTACACCGCCTTCTACCTCTATTTTTCACGTAAGTAGAAAACAAATTCACTATTTATTTTGTATGATGCCCTTCCACATTGATTTCCACACAAGCCTTTACCTAGTCTTTCTTTTCAACATAACTCTTGGTATTAATAACACAAGGAAAAGCTCTTAAGTTATCATGGATTTTAGGCAGCTCCTCTTATTGAATTCCACACAATTTCAAAGGAAAATTTTTCAAGTTTCCACACAGCTGTTAGAAGAGAGAAATCACTAAGATGCAAATCGTGAATATTAGTAGCCTCATCTTCTAGTTTTAACGCAATTTTGAGGAGAATTCACCAAGGGAATTGTGTGAATTTTTAGAAGCTCATCTTCTTGTTTCTAATGCAACCCATATGGAAGTTATTCATACATTGCATGCAAATTTACTTTCGAAAGCTTGTGTATGTGCTCCCAATCTTCCAGTTGAATCCCACATTGAATCTATTTATATTTTCCTTCACCCGAAGTGATTTCCAGAATTCAAAATTGCCCCTATGCAATTAAAAATAAATAAAAGAGTGACGAGTCGAATGTTTTGTCTGAATTGTTTACGACAAACATTTCACCGGTGCACATACTTGAGAAGAACTACAAAATCTTCAAGAACAAGAGGGGAAGACAGTCGAGGCAACATCTGCAAGCTAATCACAATCAACTACTTAGAGGAAATAGATTCGGGTGAAGAAGTTGGTAAAAATCTACGATGATGCCAGATCCAGTTTGGTGAGAATCAAAGGAAAAGAGTCAACCATGTGGGAGAAAGAGTTTCTTGGGTTCAGGACAAGCTATCATTCATATCATTCATTGCTAAAGTAGATGAAGCAAAGTACAATGCATGTTGGATCAACATGTAGAGTATGGAAGAAGAACAAAACAAAGAGTGTTGTAGCTGGAATAACTTCTTTTCTTTCTTCTTCTTTCTCTTATTTTCTCCGACAAAACAATCGAGTAATCAATTAAAATTGTAAAACTTAGGTAATTGGCTTTAAAAGCCGTTACTTCAAGTTACTAGAAGAAGTCAATTACTTGGAAATAGGTGGCAAACATGCAGGATAAAAGGTTCTATTTTTAGTTATAAGGCATGCATGTCATGCAAAGTGGAATTCCAGGGAAATGCTTGCCAATCAAGCTTTCCTTTACAAATTCCACATGTGGAAATTCATTGAGAGTTTCCTATTTATAATTTCCCTATATGCACTATAAATAGAGGAAGATCCTATTGGTTAAATGATTGAAAAGAACAATAATCACAATGGTTTTATTAGAACTTGTTTTAACAAGAGATATTGTAATTAGAGCATTCTTGAGCTTTTAGAATTTGTGTTGGAACCCTCGATGTGATTGCTACGAAGGCTTGGGATTGAATACAAGGTGGATTTCTTGATAAATTTGTGTCTACGATGTTTTACTAAGCTCTGCTTTTAAGAGGTTTTAGATAAACTTTGTGTTATCTCGGATCTCGATTAGAAGTCATTTCTTTCCCGTTCAACGAATGTAGTGATTTATTTGTTTATTTAATTTATGTGGATAAGACCAAATTTTTTAACTATTGTTGATTCAACACATCTTCCTTTCTTCTTTCCATGCTTCTATTTTTCCCATTTTGTAAATATCCCATCACAACTACTTACTTGTCCAAATTACCTAGCCGTGATTCACGAGTCATGGGAATTACAAGAAACCCCGAGAAATAGTTAGTAGGATTCATTCTTACTAAATTGATAAACATCTTACACAAGAGCCTCACCATTAAATGAGGGAGATTTATCTCATGATTTCCTAGGCTTTATGTTGTGCATAAAATCTAGCCAACAAGAATGATTATAGTAAAGTGAATAATGAAAATTTACTATAAATAGTAATGTAATAAAGTGATTAGGCAACTCATTTTTCTTTTGTGCGAGTGAAAACCGAGCGTGTGATGATGCCACAAGTTAGAGGATTGTTTTTATATTTCTCTACATTTTAGACCTGGACAAAAATGATGAAGACATTAATTACCGTTGGGACAAGAGCGCCTGACTTGGGTGTTAGTGTCTGCTCCTGGCACCCCAGGGCCTCGTGCTCGAGTGCCCATGTCTATAAAGCATTGCATATAGTCCAGAGTGTTATAGATGTGAAATTAGATGTGTGTTGATGTTGTAAGTGTGTAGTGTTGTATATGTGTGATGTTCTAACATGTTGTTTATTTTTGTTTTCTGGTACGTAGCGGGATATCCATTCGAGGGAGTTTTGAGGTGGTCGTCACTTGAATACGTTCTTGGATTACAATTGTCGACGATGAGTGGGATGTGTTGGAACGTGCCGACTTGCGGCACATAGTGAGGATGGGGAATGTGCCCCACAATATCTCGTATGCTTACAAATTTGTGCGAGAGGTGGTGTGTAAATACTTGCATCTTTTGGTTTCCTATAGGTGAGATGACAATTACACTAGAAGATGTGTATCGTATATCGTGATTACCGATTGTTGGTGAGAGGGCACATGGTATGGTAGTGGATGATATACGAGAGACAAATGAGGGCCGCTAGGAAATATTTTGTGGAGACTTGAGTGTCTCATCAAGGCCCATATTAGCCTAGATGTTATTATTTGAGATCGTGGGTTCCGCGATTGCAAAGTTTATTGTCATGGTAATAATGTCATTGATTGCGGTGGAGGGTGGTGGTGTAGGCATCTTATATAAGATGCATGATATCTATCATAGATAGAGGAGGAGAGCACTAGGTATGCCTAGGCATGATGTGTATTGGCCCACCTATACAAGGATCTATAGATTTACACAGGAGGAACATGGTGGTGGTATTGAGCTACGATATTGTTGCATGTGTGGGCCTATGAGCATATTGTAGTATTGAGGCCAGTTGGTGGAGCTTGTGGAGATTGGGTGAGGCCATATTTTTGTTGGGAGATGGGTAGGTGTATGTGGTAGGATGTTGGATACCGATCCCTATAGAGTTATGATAGATCGCATGGGGCCGCAGGCCATACCAAGACTATGGAGGATGACTAGATGACATAGTAGAGTTACGATGCATATGTCAGATGATGTGGTTAGAGGATCGGTTTCTAGGTGTGACCAAGTTATTTCAGGTGCAGAGCGGGTTTCACGATAGTTTGGCATGGCCCAGGATGTTCCCCTAGAGCCATGTATATGGTTAAGAGTTATTAGGGCACCGAGGAGGGCGGGTACTAGACTAGGGCCCATAGGAGAGTAGTTAGTACCTCCAAGTCTAGATGAGGTAGATGCGGAAATTACACTAATAGATGGTGATGACACGGGGTGCACAAAGGCCTACCGTGCATGGTGGGCATCACATCAGTGGATATGTTTTTTTTCCAGTCTAACAAAGAATGGGGAGGACTGCTAGGAGGAGGAGGAGAGGGGGAAGCACCGAACCCTAATGGGGTAGTGACAATAATAGCAGAGCATGAGTATTAGTATAGTTATGTTGTACAATTTATGATTTGGTAGTGTAATGGTCATGGGTGTCTAATGTATTGTTCTTATGGTTATAGGTGATGCATATTGGTCATTAATTGTGGACACATCTATCTCGCACATTGACGCAGAATGTGCCCACCGACATGCTCATGGGTGGAGGCATATTAGAGCATCTAGACGATATTATGGGCGTGCACATCCATTTCTTTGAGACAATGGTGATAGCAACAATGATGTGTACCATGTTTCGAGCAAGAGAGATGAGGTGCGCGAGGAGACACAATGAGCTAGAAAGGTTGCGGGTGGTGGCCCTTTAGCACATGATGTATTTACAAGTTTTGTCAAGTTATAGAGCTGATTTATAGAGCAAGAGACAGAGGTGACACTTCTCACGTAGGCGTGTAGAGAGATATAGAGGTTGTGATCGGTGACGTAGAGTTAGCGGTGAGGCTTCGAGTCCCGAGATCTTGCACTTGCAGATAGTGATAATGATGATGAGATATGATATGTATTGTTGTATTGATGTAGGGGAGTTTCCCATGTGATGAGATGTTTTGTAACTATGACTGTGAATGATATATATATATATATATATATATATATATATGGGCATATTTATGGGCGTATCATTATACTTGATTTTATTGATGTTTTATTGTGATGATGATGTATTGATTCATTGATTATTTTTGCAATGTGTGATATGTAATGTGTTGAATATTGTGTCTATTTGTTGAATTTATTCGTAATGCAATCGTGATGATGTTGACTAAGGAAATAATTGATGATTAATGTGATTATAGATAGATAGATAATGAGATAGTGTATATGATGAGAGATGATGAATGTAATGTGATTGCGCAAAGTTGAATTATATGCCCGAATAAAGTTGTGATTAAAAATGAATAATGTGTAAGAGTAGGAGATGATCGTAATAGTGTAATGAAGTGCATGTTAATATGATGAGGATAGAGGGGGAGATTAGCAATGCCCCCTGTGTATAGATGATGAGGTTCATTTAGATAAAACCCTCAAAGAATCGAGAATGAACCATAAAGCAAGAGTGCATCACCGGAAATGATTCTATAATGTGCGCTAGATGAATAAAGAAAATGCGTGAAGAGAGGTTCTTATTGTAACAGATCCCTCAATAGTCATGTAAGAATTGTAAGAACATGAGTGCGTCATCGAGGGGTAAGGTGATAGAAATAACCTACAAAAGACCAAGTCGGCGTGAAGCAAGGAAGCATGTGGGATGAAAAAATATGAGTGTAGGAGCCAAAGTTAATGTCATGTGGAGTAGTGCTAATGATGGATGAAGCAAAGTGGTGGGAAGTGCAAATACCAAGGGTGGAAACCAATGTGTAACAAAGATAGCATGCCACGGTGGATGAGATGGTGCATGGATGGATGGATGCGATGGATAGCACACATGAGTAACAACCTGTGGTGGTGGATGAACAATAACCTTAGAACTTGATGAGGGAGATAACTCATATGGAGTAGCATCACGCCTACGAGGGAGAGGAGATATAGACCTCTCATGTGAGTGAGAACCAAAAGAAATGATGCCCTTGTCTTCAAATTATTTCAATTGATCATGAAGGGTGTAACACTCATTGTCCCTATGGCCTTTTATACGATGATAGTTACAGTCAGGTCTATCACGCTAGCCTTGCAAGCGATGTGGTGGGTGGTGTTGGTTAGAAGGTAGGCAAATCAACCACCTATCAAGCAATGCACGCAACACGTAATGAGGTCTAGCGTGATGATAGAAATGTAATGGTCCTTGTGAAACAGTGTAGAAGTATGAGGTGTAGCCTGACGTGGAGTAGGAGATGGTGGATGCTTATGTAATGGAGTAGACTGGAATCTTTTTGCGAGGTGGAGGAGATGGAGACCGTGTAGGATGCTCAACAGATGGGAGTAGAGAAGAACTAGATGATGTAGCAAGTAGTAGTAATAGGAGGAGGATCTATAACATGTGTAGAAATGAGATCTTGTTCTAAGTCAATGACCTTATAGCATAAAAGCATGAATGATTCACATGTGTCATATTACAATCATTTTTTCAAGGCAGAATCAAATCGTGATGTAAGATGAATTGGTTCTCTAAGTCAATAGGCTGAAAAACTAGTTGGTGCATGTAAGAATTAAATCATAGAATGTAATCCATGATAGGATATGTTTTTCCCTGATGTAAATTAGGTAAATGATCATATGTAACTCTAGGGTTGTTGTTAACTATGAAGCGATGGAGAAAAGCTTCTTCCATATCACAATAAGTGCTAATAGATCCAAACGGTAGATGGGTATACCATTGTAGAGTGTCATCTGTAAGAATTTGGTGAATGAATTTAAGTAATAGTTGATCATTAGATTATAAATCCGAGCCATAAGGTAATTCTTGAGATTCAAGTATGGATTTCCAGTACCATCGAAACATGAAAATGTAGGCATAATAAAATCCTTAGGAAATGTTGAGTTGTGAATCTTTTTGGGAATAGTATTATCATGCAATGAATTATTATCAATGGAAGCATAATAGGCCTTGCTTTATAATGTAAGAGATTGACCCGAGACTGTAAGTGACCAATTGCATGCATGGACAAGATATCCTATGAAGGAATAATAGAGGATGGCAATAATGTGTTAAGCGGTTGTAATTTTCCATTATGAGTAATCATAGGGATATCAAGAGGAGACATAGGAGATTTCGATGCTAAGGGCACACTAGAAGGTGGTGCCAAAGGAGTAATAGGTGATAAAGGACATGGAACATCCATAGAAGTAGTAGGACTAGCATCAGAAACATCCCTAGGAGATGAAGTGACAGATGGAGATGTTGTGATAAGAGGAGATGAAGTGAATGGAGATGTTGTGATAAGAGAGATGAACTAATTGATGGAGACGAAATGATAGGAGGAGATGAACTAATAGATGGAGATGAAATGATAGGAGGAGATGAACTAATAGATGGAGATGACTCATGCATGTTATTAGATACAATCTCAAAAGAAGATGACAATGGAGCGGGGATTCACACTCAACAGTATGCAAAGAAGTAGAATCATGACTATCAATTATTTCATCAAAATCAAAGAGAGACTCAGATAGAAGAATGTCATTAAGTGTATCATCAACATAGTATGAAGGAGTATGTGAACTAGTATGCGATGTATCATGAGAAGCATTTTCAGAAATAGAAGCAACATGAGATGTAGCTAGAGTAGTGTCCTGACTAGTATGAGAATCAACATGCACATGTGTATTATTGTCAAGGACAAACATGAAATTAATAAGAGTATCATCTAAATTTTCTTTGGAAATTTTAGAAGGAGGATCATGGCTAACTGTATAACAAGGTGTACAATGAGTAAATCTCATCATATCAGAAACAACGTTAAAGCTAGAATGATCAAAGCTAGTAGGAACATTGCATTCGTTAGCTAAGAGTTATTGTTGAATATGATCCAACATAGTAAATTGCGATATAAGGAAGTGATTTAAGCATAGTGGCCTCATCATAAATATGATTGACACTCACATGAGGCATGATGATTCGAGAAGGAGAAGAGCTATCCTTAGCCATTAGGGTTTGTAGTGGATCCTAGGGAAAATAGTTCTAAGCTACAAGTTCACCAAAATGATTCAATAAAATTTGAATTTTATTACAAATCTAAATGTATAGAAATTCTATAAATGAAATATATTGAAATGTGAATGCTAAAAAATTTATTTGATTTTATAAATGAAATGAATTAAGAGGGATAAGGTACTTGCCTCAATTTTTCTTACCTCGCAAAGCATGGGACTGAGCAAAGCAGATGAAAGAGCGTAATAAGCCGCTTGAAACGGACCACAAAACAATGCAGTGGAGGTGAAAATGGTTGGATTGGGATTCCTGGAGAAGGATGGGGGTGCCTGAGGTGCTTTGGTATGCAGAAATTGTCGAACCTAGTTCTAATAGGGTCTCTAGGGCTTCAAAATTATTCACCTTTTGTCGCGTGAATGTCACACTTTGATCGTCGAGGTACTTGTAAACCTGTAATGAAGAAATCACTTGCAAAACCCCAAATAAAGCATCAAACCCTAAAAAAGAAAAATATAGATGAAGGGGTCAAACTATCCTCAAATG
The DNA here is from genome assembly GCA_018340775.1 of Taxus wallichiana var. yunnanensis. NCBI lineage: Eukaryota > Viridiplantae > Streptophyta > Pinopsida > Cupressales > Taxaceae > Taxus > Taxus wallichiana. The sequence continues at coordinate 330,548,207 of CM031234.1, forward strand.
CCACAATGGTGGTCTTATAGCTAAGCGCTGCACTACATCTCAGACTGATTGTAGTTCTATGTGTTTTTGTGTGCAATAGTTCTCCAAGGTCTCCCTCACGCCAATGACGCCAAGATAGTAGGCAATAGCTAGATAAAAATGTAAATGTGTGGATGGAATAGAATGAACTCCTCTTCCTATGCAATGTGTATGGAAAATAATAGCAAAAATGTAGTCCCTTGCTCTATGTAGATAGCTAACCCTTGATAAGAATAGTTTGTCCATATAATGGTATGTATGTTATGTTTATATAAGGATCTCTTGTTTGAATTTCAACAATGACCTGACATGCCAACTAGTAATTCAGGAGATGAGAGGGAAAAATTAAAATACCGGCCTCAAATTTCAAAAATAAGATCAAGTATAAAGAGGACAGGGGATTCCAAGATGGAAAAGAGCATTTGGCATTACACGCCTGACCACAGGCGCTAGTGTTCGAGAGGTAAGTAACGATAAATGAGTGATAACCGATGCACCTAGATCCTCGAAACTCCGACCCAACTGTGTGTATGAGTGAAGAATGTAAAAGACAAAAATTAATGAATACTAACAAGACAAACAAATGGACTATGGTATGGGTCATTAGTGAATACTTTTCTTATGCAAGATCCATATATAAAACAACATACTCAATGATATAATAATAATGTTAAGTGCGTGATTTTGGGTTTACAAACGAACACTTGGTAAGTAAACCACTAAGAGTATGAAAATATGATTTCCCTTATTGAGAAAATCTTCTTGATCCTTGAGACATTTCCATATTTTTACGATCAATCAATCACATGGGAGAAATTGGTGCATTTTGCTCACACAAACATGATCATGATTTTGCCACTGCGGGAGCACTAACGATGAATGAAACATGAGACCAAATCCTTCAAATTACGGAGAAAGGGAAGAAGAATGAAACCAAAACCAATTCCATCCATATTTTTATCATGCACTCCATGTGGGATGAAGTGAAATAGTTTTCGGACAAAATTGGCATTTTCCCATTTAGGCACTTTATGCTCACCGCATCGGGAATGTGGGAATTTACTTGAAACTTGATCGAAAGACTTATGTGAGTGCTAAGACCATTATAAAATGAGTGAAGGACTGAAATGTGATCATTTTGAGCTCATCCTATCCATTTAATATTTTTATAATATTCATCATTATTGTCTCATTTTAGCCAATTTTCACCAATTTTGCCAATTTTGTCAATTTTGAGTGTCTCGAACATGGGGAATGCAATGAGGTATATGAATGCACATTTAGCTTGTACTTAATATTATTAGTAATTGCTCCAATTAATACTTACTAAACATATAAATTGGTCTTCATGATTTGGATTCAAACAAAAACACTTGAAGAAGTTTTTATTCTACGTTTTAGGCCTTTACTCCCATATTCAAGGATTTCAATGGCCATATTTGTGTATTTATGAAAAATGAGTATTTTTCTGTGAATTTCAAGGGGTTGTAGAAAATAGCAAGGTGCATTAATGGAGGCATGAAAAAACTCCCTTTATAGGTGTTTTTGCAAGGAATATATAGTTTAAATCGTATAGAAATCGGAGCAAGGGTTGAGGAGATATGAGAAAAAAGTATGTTTTTGAGCATGAGGTATTTTGGGAGAATTTTGGAAGCATGAAAAATGAGTTATAAATGACTAAGTGTTGGATTTACACCTTCCCTCACTTGTACACCTAGTTGACTCATCAACTGACTCACCACCTTGCTTAACCTGATTAAGTGGAGACTCGTGGGTGGAGTGAAAAATTTCTAAATGGGTCTCGGATGTCCTCATGTCCCTTACCACATTTAGTAAGGGACAAAGGGACATCAGGGGTGAAAAATTTTCCAAGGGGTGAAGGAACATGAAAGTGGGGCCAAAACACATCGTAATGAGTTGAAAACATGACCTAATGAGCAAGTTATAAACTCCAAGTGATGAAAATTTTCTCCTCCATGTGGTGGTACACTTTTTTCTCCCCCATGTACCTTCAGTAAAGGGGAAAAAGGGACATAATCCATTTCAAAATGTGTAATGGGTGTGATCTTCATGAGGAAGGGGCCATATTTGAAAGGTGAGGTTGAAAACATGCTTCTAACCACCCATTTGGTGTTTTAAGTGATAAAACTTGAGCTCCTCATGTGGTGGTGCATTATAGTGTCCCCCATGTCCCTTTTGGAAAGGGGAAGAAGGTAAATCACCCCCTCAAAAATTATCCAAGGATGGAATCATCATGAGAAGTGGTTAGGTGGGGTTAGGTGAGTGTAAGACATTTTCTAACCACCAAGTTGTCTTTTAAGTGACACAAACTTACCATCCTCCATAGTGGCACACTTTTTATGCCCCCATATCCCTTTTGAATTTGGTGAAAAAGGGACATCAGGGGTCTCCAAGTGTGAAAAATCCAAAAATATATGTTTGCCTTCACCAAACACTGCCCGAAATAAACACCTGGACACATTTTCTCACCATCGATCTAGGAGTTGACTTTCCATAGAAAAAATTATATGATTTTGAATCAAAAGGGATGATGATAACATTATCACCATTTTTAAGAGATATTTATTCCTAAAATTTGAAATTTACCCCATTTTCAATTTTTCTCAAGCCTGTGCGTTGGTGAAAGAAACTACCCCATAAAGTTTATGATGATCAAAAGGAAAACAAAACATTGGGTGTGAATAGGGCCTCACATATGTCAATTTGATCTTTGAATTAGGTATCAAATCTTCATATAACTCCAAAAACATTTCACTTGAATCTTCACTAGATCGAAGATCTTTACCTTCACTATCAAGCCAATATCTACAAATCCACTCCTCAAAATATCTTGAAATTTTTTTTGCTATGAAGTGGGAATTATTAGATTTCTAAAAAGTATCTAATATATTTACAAATCCTCATGTGAGGCTCTTGAAACATTTTGAACAATCCAACTATTTTTTCACCACTTTCATTTCCTTATATCGTGTTATAAATAACCTGGTATTGCATAACTTATTCCTAAACCTTATTTTTCTCCCAAAAATTTCTTAAAAACTTCCTCAAATTGATTGCATATCTCTACCACACACTTATCCCAAATGATTAAATTTTCCCTAAACATTCCTGGGGGTGTTCACCATGTGCAAAAAGCCTCAAAATAGGCCTTTTTGGGCCTCCCGGGAGAAATTCCTTATCCAATGTACCTTCTAAATGAATCCACTTTAATAAAATCCATTACATATGAAACACACTTTAAAATCACATTATCACATTCCTCTTGCCATTATGAGGGTAACATAGTCATTGAGTTAGGCTTTGGAGGACAGGTTTACATTGACTGGGAGAGGGATTTTCTAAATGTGGTTAGGTTAACATGACATTTTTTTTTGAATTTTCATGCTAGATATTTTGCATGACAACAACTAGCTCTTTCTAGGGACTTTTTCTGGATCAAACATAGTGAGGATAAGACAAACATGAACTCTAGAATCTCAAGACACTACGTGGACCATTTGCCTTATCCATTGGGCTATAGAGTCATAATAGAGATATACAATGAAGCTTTATCAGTTGGGCATAGAGTCACCACTTCAACATACTACCACAAGAAAGGAAACAACAACACGAAAATAAACACACAATAGAAACAAACAAACACTCACCATAGGAAAGGGAAACACACAACCTAAAATCACCTATGGTACATGCGGGGGACAACCACTTTCACTGTAGCACTTTTTCTCTTCGGATGCTACCCTAAATGGGTAGCATCGAGTGATGATGTTCTGCAAAGCCATTGACTGGTTTGAGGAAGTAGCCTCCTTTCCTCAACTAGCTTATGAAATATAGTTGCTTTCATGGATGTCTTCATACTTGGGAGGAGTGAGCCTATATATAATTAATCGATGTTCAGAGCTTTTCCCCAAAAGTCTATTGTTCTTACTATCTTGAAAATCAGATTACAAATTTTCTTCTATGTTCATCCACATTGCTGATTTCCCATCTTTGCATTTCACATTTCCCAAGCTGATTTTTTTATTGATTGCTTAATGTTCTAAGTGTTTCTCTTTCCCATTCATGCTTATTATCAATTTTTCATGAAAAGCATTGAGTTCATCCTTTTGTTATATTTCATCATGAGATCATTTGGGCATCATTGAATGAAGAATCAAACTTAGCTTCATACATATCTTGCACATAGCCATGACATGAGCCAAGATATCAAGATTGAGCTCCAGATATTCCATTTCTTTAAGCAACTTTAAGATTTTTATATGGACTCTTCAAAATATTCAAACTCACCTCACCTTCACATTCATTTAGAGAATCTTCATTTTGAAATTCAATGAGGAAACAATTTGAGAAATTGATTCATCATCCCAAATATTGTTGAATTCCACTACTTCTTCATCATTATGGGAGGCCTCATCTTTAAAGGACTCAAAGAATTTGTTTCAACCTTTTCATCATTGAGAGAGAATTTTCCTCTTCAAATGGAAAAGAGAAAACTTCACTTTCATCATCGCATCCATCAACCATTGTCTCATGAGAGATATATCTAATTTTTCATCTTGATTTATTTCATCATGAAAATTTTTTGAATCAACTGAGAAGTCAAAATTAGATTCATACCTGTCTTGCAATTCCATGGCTTGCATTAGGATTTCAAGGATGAGTTGAGGATCTTTTGTTTCTTCTCAAATCTCAAATTTCTTGCATAATTCCTCTTTTCAAATTTCCAAAGGCTCATCACAAATTGGCCTCTCTTTTTCATGGATGACATGATCAAGAGAATCTTCTTCTTCAAATGGAAATGAGAACACCTCTTCATCATGAACAAACACATTGGCTGATTTTTCATTTGGAACTTCTCAAGAACCTGCTTCATATTTTTCATGGTCTGCATGCATCATTTGAAATTCCAAATGTCCTTTTCTCCTCAATTCAAGATCTTTCTCTTCATCATTATCAATACCCCACTGAAAAGGAATGCTTGGTCCTATCAAGATAGGAATTTCATTCTCATCTTTGGATGTTATGAAATAATTTCCATTCCCTTGTATCCTGGTACAAGATATTAGCTTTTGGATCTCTTGAATTTTGTACCATGTATTTCATCTTTTTAACCGGAGAGAAACTTTTCCATTTGTCCCCTAAATGGAATGGTTATAGAAGACCAATTCATTTGATTTTACCTCCCAAGTCTCAACAAAAACTCCTATTTAGTAACATTCTAATGATGTTGGAATATCTACTACCAAAATAGTCAACAAAACTTTCTTGTCTAGAAATTCAGCAAGAGGGCCACTTTGCATCCTTGATCTTCCCCACAAGTGGGACTTCTTTGGATTCCATGGAGAAATAAGAGCCATTAGCCCATGTCAAGGTAAAGTCTGAGAGCATTGGAAACTTTTATGGGCATCACATTATCAAAGCTCCCAAATCTATTATGTAATTGTTCAATTGATATCCTCCAATGAGAAGGGAGAGATAGAATGGATCAATCTTATCTATCTTTGGATGCACTTAAAGAAAGAATATTCTGAAATGGAGGAGTAGGTGGAGTTGGTAGTAGTCCTTTGAATTAGGAACCACAGTATTAGGATTTAAACTACTACCTTTGATATGATGGACAAGCTTCTCAAATTATTCCAGGGTGAGTCCAAAATATTCACTTTAAAATATGTTCATATGTTTGGACTTGTTCATAAGTTCTATGATATAAAAAGGAGTGGATGTTTGGGGAAAATGGGAATGATTTTGAGGAGTATGGCTATTTTATAGAAGTTTTTATTTTGTAGGACTAGATTTTGTAGGAATAGAATTAGAATAAGAAAGGGCATTGGGATACTTACTTGGAGCAACAATAACTTCTTATTTGCCATAGATCTATATTTCCTTTATAGACTCCATGGAAGGTGGGAGTGGAGATCCTCTCTTGATTATTTTATTTTGTAGAGTTACCATATGGAGGATCTTCAACCTTCTTCTTTTTGAGCAGCGGTGGAGGAAATTTTTTCTGAGATTGGGAGCGGGTGAACACTACACATGAGAAGCTAGGTGTATCATCATCATCATCTTATTCACATCCTAAATATTCAAGAAATCTAATTTGTGCATCATCTCTACTTCTTCAATCTCTAGGACATTGTTGTCCTCACTTTCTTGTTCCATCTCTACAAGTTCTTCTTCATCTTCTTGAGTTATATATTGCATTGACTAGTGGAGCTTCCAAGGCAAGCCTTCGGGTGTCCCACAATTGATTTTATTATGATTTTGATGGGATGTTCATTGAGAAACCTCCTCTTCAACATTGTCAAGTCATTATAAATTTTGCAACAATGAATCAACTCTCTCATCCTTTGGGATTTTGGGCCTTATCCTTCATTGAAGGATTCTTGATCTTTCCTGACAAGATGAGGTCATCTTCCACTTCAATGGAAATTTCTTGAGCATGGTCCAAATATCTTGGTTGAACTCTTCATAGAAAGAAACTCACTTCAGGCATATGGGCATTCACGAAGAACCTTTTCAAATTATCTCAGTAGGAAGAGAAATGGTAAGAATCTTGTTGATCAACTTATTGAATTTTCCATGAAGTCTCTCATGGATTCTTGTGGTTCTTTATTCATTTGAGTTAATTGAGAAAGGAGGGCATGAACATCTTCTATTGCTCTTGAATCTTGCTTCAAAATTAGTTTTCATTTACCCCACCCATAATGGAACCTCTTGGAAAATGATAAAACCAATCAGTAACAACATCTTGAAGTGATTCAATGAACAAAAGACATAGATACATCTTCATGAGAAACTCCCAACACACCACATATGCAGTTATGAATGTAGTGATATGTTCATTCTGGTGTTGTTTCCATCATCCCTAAATTTGGGAAAATATTCCTTGAACCTCTAGGAAGTTCATCAATGGTAATTTAAGGCCAATGAGTCTATGTTTTGTCCCCAAGGGAGAGGTTCTTGGACTCCATTTCATTCCTTTTTAAAATTCTTCTTCTTGTTCTTCTTCTTCTTCTTCTAGGAATTCAAATTTTAATGGTGGGTGGAAGACATGAGAATCAAGAGGATTTGTAGGAGGAGTATCAATAGGAGTTTGAATAGGATTTTCAGGGTACCACTTGATGAATCAGATGGAGATGAAGCTTGAGAGAAGTAAATATGGATTATCTCTGATTTGTTCTTGCTTGATTTTGTAAAGCTTCAAAAGAAGGGTCAACAATTCCTCTCAATCTATCCAATCTGGTATATCTTCTTTCAGCCAATTTTGGGAAAGCTTGGATTCAACTCAAGGCATATTTTTGTTCACTCTTTTTGTGGGAATTTGGACTTTCAATTTTTATTTTTTTTTTTTTTGGAATATATAAATATATAATTTTTGGATTTTGTGGAATCAATATTGGGTACATATATGCTAAATTTTCCCCATGGTGGGCACCAAAAACTATTGGTGAAAAATAATTTTCAGGTGGGAAAATTAGTGAACTCTCACCAACAATGTGTGGGACTAAGTCCCTCTGCTTGAATGGGGAAGCTCCATTTATTGAAAACAAGGAAAATTTACACTATTCTAATCAACTAAGGGTGGTATTTCAACCGGGGATCACACATGAGTACTTCCCTACACATGTGGCAAAATGCTTGTAGAAACTACAAGGGAGGAAAAATAGAGAGAGAGAGAGTGTGAAGAGAATAGTAAGGAGGGTTTTGCACAATAAATAATATAAGAGTTTATTTCTTAAAACTAGAATATATCCATGAATTTAATGAGAAGACACCATGAGAATCAAAAGGAACAAAACACAAGAAATCACAAAATCTCAATGCATAATATTCAACAAGTACATGCTCATGGAGTGTAGTTGAGATGGAGAGGAAACATAGGAAAAAGAAATAGAGGAAATTTGATCACTTGTTCCTAGAGAGAATATGGGAGCTAGTAAACAATAATAACCATCCTTTGAAGTGAGGAGCTCTCCAATTTATAGCTTTACAATGCAACTCTTCATCTACCCCCCACATGACTTTTTCATGTTCTTATTCAACTTGTGACTTTTCATTTTCCTAGGAAGTGAGTAAATAAGTCCCATTTTTATAAATCAAAAGGGACTTTTACAATGCAACATTATAAAGTCACTTAAGTGAATAAGACAAAATACAATCATTGTGTACAATGAAGAATTAGAAAAGGGGGAGAGAGAGAGAAAGAATGAGGAGAGGAGAGAAGAAATGCTCCAAAGCATGGATGAAGATGCCTCTGCCTTTGATGAAAGATCAACCGATGATGTTGAAGATGAAATTTTGATCCATGATGACCCTCCAATGTGATGCACTGATGAATAGATCCGATGAAGACCTTTGAACATTTTCCCTTTTTGAAGACTCTTGAAATGATGCACCTCTGCAACACTGCTTAAACACATTGAGAAGAGGAGTGATGAACTCTTGAAAAATAGACCACCGGGAGTATGGAAATATTATTTAACTCATTGAGAAAATCCTTCTGATCCTTGAGACACTACCACATTTTTATGATCAATCATTCACATGGGAGAAATTTGATGCATTTTTCTCACACAAGCATGATCATGATTCTACCATTGTGGGAGCACTAATGATGAATGAAACATGAGACCAAAATCCTTCCAATTCCATAAGGGAAGAAGAATGAAACCAAAACCAATTTCATCCACCTTTTGATCATGCACTCCATGTGGGATGAAGTGAAATAGCTTTCGAGAAAAATTGACATTTTCCCATTTTGGCACTTTATGCTCACCACATCGGGAATGCGAGAATTTTCTTGAAACTTGAGCGAAGACTTGTGAGTGCCGAGACCATTATAGAATGAGTGAAGGAATGAAATGTGATCATTTTTATCTCATTTCATCCATTTACTATTTTTATAATATTCATCATTATTGTCCCATTTTAGCCAATTTTCACCAATCTTGCCAATTTTGCAATTTTGAGTGTCTCGATCATGGGGAATGCAATGAGGTATATGAATGCATATTTTTCTCAGAATTAATATTATTATTAAGTTCTATAATGAAGGCTTACTAAAAATAGAGATTGGTCTTCTTGGTGTCGGATTCAATGAAACCACTTGCAGAAGTTTTTATTTTTCATTTTAGGCCTTTGCTCCAATTTTCGAGGATTTCAATCACTAGATTTGTGTAGATATGAAAAATGAGTATTTTTGCAAAAATTTCAAGGTGATAGAGAAAATATCAGGGGGAATTAATGGAGGCATGAAAAACTCCCCTTAAAGGCATTTTTGCAAGGAATCTACATTTCAAATCTCATGGAAATCGAAGCAAGGGTTTGGAGATATGAGCAAAAGTGTGTTTTTGAGCATGAGGGATTTTGGGAGAATTTTTTAAAAACATTAAAAATGATTTAGAAATTACTAAGTTTTTTATTTACACCTTCCCTCACTCATAAACCTAGTTAACTCATCACTTGACTCACCTTGTTTAACCCAGGTTAACTGGAGACTCATGGGTGGAGTGAAAACTTTCTAAATGGGTATCAGATGTCATCATGTCCCTTAACAAATTTATTAAGGTACAAATGGACATCAGGTGTGTGAAAATTGCTAAGGGGTGAAGGAACATGAAGGAGGGGCCAAAACACATCAGTTGGTGAGTTGAAAACATAAGCCTAATGAGCAAGTTATAAACCCCAAGTGACGAAAAAATTATCCTCCATGTGGTGGTGCACACTTTTGTGTCCCCATGTACCCTTGGGAAAGGGGACAAATGGACATAAGTAATATAAAAATGTGCCATGGTAAGATCTTCATGAAGAAGGGGCCAAATTTGAAAGGCGAGGTTGAAAATATGCTTTAACCACCTTGTTGGTGTTTTAAGTGACAAAACTTGTGCTCCTCATTTGGTGGAACATTATAGTGTCCCCCATGTACCTTTTGTAAAGGGTAAAAGGGACATCATCCCCTCAAAAATGTGCCAAGGGTGGATTCATCATGAGAAGTGGTTAGGTGGGGTTAGGTGAGTGTAAGACATTTTCTAGCCACCAAGTTGTCTTTTAAGTGACACGAACTTCCCCGCCTCCATGGTGGCACACTTTTGTATCCCCCATGTCCCTTTTTACTTTGGTAAAAGTCACTAAGGGAATCATTAGGGTTATCTAAGTACAAAAATCTAAAAATAGACGCTTGCCTTTACCAAACACTACCCGAAATAGACACCTGGACACAATTTCTCGCCATCAGAGCTAGGATTGGACATAACATGGGAAAAATTATATGATTTTGACTCCAAAAAGGATGATGAGAATATTACCTCAAATTTTCAAGAGCCAATTATTCCTTTAATTTTAAATGTACCCCCGTTTTCAATTCTAATCAAGCTTGTGTGCCAAAGTTTGAAATACATCAAAAGTGAAGTTTATGATAAGTGTGAAGAGAGCCTCACATATGTCACTTTTTCCTTTAAATTAGGTATCAAATCTTCTTATAATTCCCAAAACATTCCACTGAATCTTCACTAGGATCGAAGATCTTTACCTGCACTATCAGGCCAATATCTACAAATACGCTCCTCAAAATCTCTTGAAACCTTTTTCAATATGAATTAGGAATTCTTATATTTCATATGAGTATCATATATCTTTCCAAATTCTTCATAGTCTCTTGAAACATTCAGAATAATCCAACTAGATTTTTCACATCTTTTATTTCCTTATATTGTGCTATAAATAACCTGATATTGCATAACTTGTTCTTAAACCTAATTTTTCTCCCAAAAAATTCATAAAATTACCTTGGATGGTTGCATATCTCTACCACACACTTACTGATGATTTAAATTTTCCCCGAACATTCTCGGGGTTTTCACCAGTGTCAAAAGCCTAAAAACAATCCTTTTGGGCCTCCAATAACACTTGTCTTCTCATGGATATAGGTACCTTAATGAATCAACTTTAATAACATCCCATAAACATGAAAACTAAAAATAAAAATCACGTTAGCACATTCATCTTGACCATTATGAGAGTAACATAGTCATTGAGTTGACTGGAGGACAAGTTTACATTGATCGGGAGAGGGATTTTCAAATGGGGTATAGGTTGACATGACAATGTTTTTGAAGTTTTCATGACAACACATGACTAAGGATATTTTTAATTAAAACACAACCCTCTTCTCCTCAAAGTGTTCCTTGCGTCTCATACATTGCATGTTTTCTGCAACTCCTCTTGTATGCTTACTATGAGCTAAATGACTTCTTTGGCTGCCCCAAAGGTGTGTTTTGGACTACCCAAGAGATTAATTTTGTTTCCCATTTGTTTTTGTTGTCATTGGATACCCAAACCCTAATGTTATCTATCATTTCCCACTAACTAATGTGGTTTTATGTTTTCCACTAATCATGGTTGTTCTAGGAGATGAATTTTCTCAATCAAAGGATTTTCTTATTGCTTCTTCGAGTGAAAGAGGGTTGAAAGCTCTTACCAAACCCTTGAGGGGTTCCATCAAATTCTCGATAAGTAAAACCACAAGTATATTTGTGGAAACATTGGGAGCCATCATAGAAATTCTTTGAAATTCGACTAGATATTCCTCTATAGAGTCAGTACTATTCTAGTTGTGCCAACTCCCTAAAATGCACTTTCGTATCAACCTTATCAAATAGTTTTGCAAGATTTTGACTAAAATTCTCCAAGGTAGTGATTAATTCATGCCCTTGTGTGATCATTCCATGGTACCGCAACTCATGTGTAACTCCTTCCAAGTGGATGGTGAGAAATTTGAGTGTCTCCTCTCCATAGATTGGATTCAAGGACAAATATAATCCAACTTTGGAGTCATTCCCTAACAAAACACTTTGTTAATATGTCACATGCAGGTAGGGTTAATTTCCCCAAACTTTATTGAATATCTCTTTGAGGCTTATCATTACGTACTTATCTTTCACCCTTGTAACCATTCCTTGACTTTGAGGTATAAAAAATCAAGGAAAGAAAGCTTTTAATGATGTCCGGCCTCAAACCTTGGTATTCCACATAAAATAGATCCATCTCACCATATTTATATTGTTTTCCTACTTCCTCTTGTTCCTCTTATTCCCTTTGTATAAATTTAACTTGAAAGGTGTGGAAGGATTGATGGAAGTTCTTTCATTTCTAGAAGATTTTCCCTCACTTAGGGTTTTCTTGAATTCTGGAGCATCTTGGATGGTTTGGATTAACTCAATCATTGAAACCCTCATCATACTTTTAAATCTTTACTCCATGTCTCTTTTATTCCTCAACATCACCTCTTTCAAGTAGCTCGTCTCATCAAAAGTCGGAAGCTTTTGTTCCTTATCCCTCATGTTATTTGTCGAGTCTTTGTTTGGTACACTTTGAACTCTTCCTCATTGGTGTTCATGCAATTTAAAAATATGAATTTACCCTCACATAAGATAGGAGGAAATATGCTCTAATACCATTGTAATGTCCCCTTTGGGCTCAAATTTGTGGAATTTGGATTTCCCCCAAAACCTTAATGGAACATTTTTATGATAGCACACTAATTTTATGCAAAAATTAGGGTAGTGACTGTTTTAGGAAAAAATATGGAAGTGACTGTTTTAGGAAAAATTATGGTAGTGATATGTTTTAGGTCCATAAACTCTAAGTGACCTAGGTATAATTCATATTTCAAAGTATTTTCACACACAAAAATCTTCAAAAATTCATCAACATGAAACCCTTGATGAAATCATGCAAAATAAATGCAACAACAACCAAATACAGATTGTTGGAATTAAGTATTACTAAAAATAACCGAAACTTCAAAAATCCACATCTTCATAAAATACTTGTGGATAAAATGCTAATGATAACTCAAAATGACCACAAAATAACAATTATAAAACAAAATTAGAATAATATTTTTCCAACCACAAAAACCATTGAAAAGTGATCCCAAAATCTTGAAATGGGTCGCCCAAGCTAAAAGTAGGTGTGACAGCCCCAAAAGTGTTCCCTAGCTAGAATTTGTGCCCTAGCATGAATAAAAACCTTGTCACTTTGTGACTCCCGAATTAAGTCACCAATGTAAAAATGAGGCTCTTCATCCCCAATTGATGTAACTATTGAGGATTACCATCCCCAATAGGATGCAATGTGGGTTTTCATCTTCAAATATTAAAATGATAGCTCAATGTTCCAATTTACAAAAGAGAAGTATCGTATTCACCATATCTCTTTACAATGAGCCCCAATGTTTGCTTTTATAGCCTTTCCCTTCCTTTCCTTGTGGAGTACATTATATAAGACCCTAATTTTATCTTTTAACATTTACTTTCCCCATAAAGAGGGATGACCTTCCCTTTCAAACATTCTTTTATATTTTGAAGGCGGTACTTTGTACCTTTAGCCACCAACATGTTATTTTAGTGTTATAATTGACAATTTGCTTTTTTACAAAAACATGAAAAAGCTAAAAATACAAAATTACAATTATAACATGAATTGATTTCCATTATTTTATCCATTAAATCCCGTGGGAAGTAGAAATGAGCCCCAAGGTCTTCAAGTCAACTAGCTTGCAAAAGGGAATAATACATAGATCCTTAAATCTCTTCTTCCGAGCTCACATTCTTTGCAAGTATACTTCTACAACACTAAAATATGTTAAATGGACTAGTCCAAACTATAGCTCTAATTGGTGCAATAGTCATCCATAACATAAGCGCAATGACATTATTATATAGAAGCAAGATCCACTTTATAATATCACATCAAAATAAGTGACCAATATGATATTATATGTATCTCAATCATGTATTGCCTAGGGTGTTGCATACCTCATACATGGAGAAAAAAAAAAAAAAAAGGATTCCATATGTTTCCCACCAAATTATATGATTGTTAAGACAAATTTTGATCCAAAGGCCCGTGAGGTAATCCTAGGGTGGCTTGGGTAGCGTGCTCGATTTGATGTCCTTAAGGTAAACTCTTAAGGGTGGATCATTATTTCTACCCAAAGTTACTAATAACGAAGTTAAGGTCATTATATTATTGGATTATGATTTTTAAGTGATGAGAATTAAAAGAGTTTCCTTGATTATTATTAATGTCATGTTGAAAGGAAAAAATCCAAATCAGAAATTAGAAAATATTCATCGTGGAACAAAGAAATCAACATGGTAATTTTCCTCGGTTGCTTTATAACATTGCTTTCACGAATGTAATAGGTGACATATTTGTTAACTAATATAACAATTGATGGGGATATTTTATTCTTAGCTTTTAGTAGAGAAATAATGATTAAATTGGTCTTCAATATATTCCATATTTAGATGTTAAAGATGTCACTATGGTATCTCATTATCCATATTTTGCCCTTGGGTAAAATAGGATCAGCCACAACCCCGCATAGAAGAAGCTAGAGAAATCATGTTCAAAGCCTACAAACAAGTTACAGAGGGACTCTACAATGGAGTGGCGGGGCCTGCGAAAGATCAAATGACCCTGTGCAGTAAAGAAATTTGAGAAATGACTCTGTTGAGTGAATCCATGCTTCAAATCCAAAAATAGACTCAGATAGGCTCTAAAATGAAATAACAGAGTTGGAGCGCCAGGTCGAGTAGTGTCAAAGGAGCCAGAGGCTCAAAGAAAAAAATGGTGAAGGTTTAAAGTTGTCGGCTCTCAAATGACTTAGAACGAGCCTCAAAACAACTAAGTATGGAGGAGACAAGGACACCTGCAAAGTGTCAAAGTGGCACACCTCCAAAGATTAAATCCCAAGAGGCGTAATCAAATGAGTGTTAGGCCCCACATGTCCCAGTTCAAAGTGGGGGTAGAGTCAACATAATTCAAAAGGCGTATATGACAGGCCTCAAAAGAGACTAAGTATAGAAGAGTTAGCGGAAGGTACCAAGTGTCGATTCAACGCAATTCCAAGATGGGAGCCCGAGGCGAGACTCAAATTGCGCCACCATCCATGTGGCTAATGGTCAACAAAGGTCAAAAGGAGAACGGGACCAAAATTAGTTAAGTATATAGAACCAACGTGAGCCTCCATGTGTCTCATTAGCACGTTTTCGAAAGGAAAGTCCGAGGCAACTATCAAATGAGTGTGGGCTCGCCGCGTGTCCCAACTTTTATAAAAAGGACAGAGTCGGGGTTTGAATAGTCAAAGCAGAGGCAGGCCGTGGAAGGTGCCAAGTGTCAACACGACGCCATTTCAAAGGTAAAATTTGGGGCAGGTTTCCAAACAAACGCCAAGCCTCCGCGTGTCCAGGGTTAGACTTTTGGCCCTGCCAAGCAAAGGGACTTGGGAAGAATACAAAGGACCCCCGAGAGCTCACGGGAGTCCGCCACACTTCAATCCGGCGTGCAGTTTCAAGAGTGAGGGCAGGAATGAAATCTCAAATGAGCGTGAGGCTCGCCACGTGGACCCTATAGGGGCAGACTCTTTAAATATTGCACCTCGTAACCCTAATATTCAAATGGCCATATCTTTTGACTGGAGAATCAGATTTGAGTGGGAGAAGAATTTTTGAAACATCTCGACACCCTCTACGCCTTGGGAACATAAAATATCATTTTGGGAAGGCTATGGTAGGTGAAAACTAGGAAAAAGTCTTCCAGGCCATTAATGTAGAATTTGATCTCTTCAACTACCAGATCTGATTCGATTTGATCCGCCGGGGAACCAAAAGTGACATATTGTGGGTGGATTTATAGAAGGCATTGATATTCAATGGTTGAGCTTTCAAAATGGGATTCAATGCATATCTCAGGGTGGTTGGAGCAGGATTCGAATTCTTCCCTCTTCTCTCTCCCATTCTTCCTATATATTGTAATAGAGGGGCACATTCAAATGGTTGGTCACTGTTTCTCTTCTGCCCCCTCTCCCTTTCTTCCTTAGGGTCGAATGTAGAGTCTAAGCCTCCTCTCATGGCTTTGTAATGGCATTTTCTTGCCTCTTGCCCACTGATGGTGCACTGTGTAACATTTTGGAGCAATAAAATCTATTTTGTGATGCATCTGTCCATCCTTGGCTTATTTTGTTGTCTCTCCTTACCTCTCATTGTCGCAGGTATACTTGTGCATACTTTTGATGTCTATGCAAGTCCCGAGAGCCATGTTTAATGGGTTTCAAAGTGGTGTTCTATGTGAAATCTATCTCTCGGTCTCATGTGGAGCATTTTGTCCACCCTCTTTTTTCTCACCTCTCTCCATTTTAGGTAGTTGGGTTTGTGATCATCCACTTCCTTTTCTGGTGTATCACCGCTTAGTGTAGGCTCTTTCACCCTCTCTCTCTCTCTCTCTCTGTGTCCCCTTAGAATGGTTAGTTTAGGACATAATAGGTTCTGCCTGCACTGGAGTAGGTTGTGGTAGGTAGATTAGGAAGCAAGAATCAAATTTATCTGAAGGTCCATCTCAAGTTTTGCAAGTCCCACAACTTGAGAGATGGTCCCATGTTGTGCAATCACACCGAATGCCCCACTTCACACTCGGGCCATTCGGGGTGCTGTGATTTTTCACTAACAGTTTTGGCACGCTCAGTGGGATACTGAGGTTAGATCTTCCATTTTTCAAGGTGTCTCATTACAACAACAAATCATAAGCCACAGTGCGACCACACTAACAGTTTTGGCATGCCCAGTGGGAGAGGTTTGAAGCACCTTACCACTTCATCTTAGCAGGTTGGTGTGTTCCTATTAAGGTTCAGCCTTTTGAGGCACATTCAAAGCATATCTGGTGACTCCATCTGGTTAACCACCATATCTCTGAAGTTGTAGACCTTTTCCATCCATTTCCACTCATTTTCATCCATTTTCTCCTTCCATCTCTTTCATTTTCTCCCATTCCACAAAGTTGTGCAATCATGGCTTCATTTACTTCTTGGAACTCACACTTACAGTAGTGTAGTCTACCTCCAATATATTTCCCAACTCCTCCAGATTAGTATTATTGTAAGATCTAGAACCATTATGCTTACCCATATGAGTAGTGTCAAAACCATTTTGGCCATGGAGCTTATCAAGAACAAGGGGACACATACAATGGTGATGGTTATGTGGAGAATGCTTGGTCTTTGAAAAGATTCAACGCATGGCGGCCAACATGATACAAATCAAGAGCTACGGTGAAAATGAAGGCATTCAGGATTGGTTGTAGAGGGCACCTTTTCCATGGGTCGGCCCTTTTCCAAGACACTATAGCCTGAGGAGAAGCTTGACTTCATGGTTGAGATGTTGCCCCAACTTGCAATGGACTGAGGAGATAGAGGCCTATGAGCTCGATACCAAAAAACCTTGTCAATGGGTAAGTCCACCATCTCAAAGCTTTTCTTTTCCTTTTTTTTTCAAATAGTGCCATCTCAACTGGAGCTTCAATCTCCAAGCTTCCCATCAGTTTCCCCGAGTGTTGATTCCCCTCCCCTATCTTCTAGTCTTCCATCTCATTTTCTTTCCTCTTCCCTTTTCCGTTTTGAATCTGTGTCCCCTCCACAGGAGCCAAAATAAATTCCTTCCCCTCCACCACAAACAAGGAAAAAACTAGTGGAGACCCCACCCACCACTCCTCCTCTTGCCTTCCCAAGTCCATGTTGGGAAGAGACCCCAAAAACCAGCCAACGAGAACATCAAGTAGAGGAACCCAACAAAGAAGAAATGATAGAAAATATGAAGAGTTGGGCTGCTAAATTTGAGTTTTCAAAGGTTCCCTTGTTGGTTAAACCTATGGAGGAGGTTGAGGTCAAGCCAAAAGTGGTGGAATCTCCAGCTACATCATAAGCAAGGGAAGAAGGAGCTACTCCAAATCCAAAAGAAGAGGAGTACATTCGGTGTGGAGGAGGACCATACATTTTTAGAGGCTCCAAGTGTGGAGCAGGCCATAGAAGAACCTTCAGTTCTTCCTCCCACTTCATCCCCTTCAAGCTCTGATGTTGAAGAAGAGTTTGAGCTTTCAAACTTCATGTTTGAGGATGAAGGGAACCATGGTGAGTCAATTGTAGATCAGGAGGACACCATGAAGGAGGTAGAGCACCTGCAATAGGACAACAAGGAGGTAGACTATCTGTCTGACTTGGAGGATTGTTTTGATGGAGAAGAGCCTGAAGAGATAACACCATTTTTTCCTCCATCAACCACCTTCCAAGCATATGATCCTATTGCCATGAAGGAGGACATTCAAGAACAACAACCTGCACTCCACTACACCTCTCTAGAAACTAGGATTGGAAGGTATGAGTCCTCCATGTTCTCCACAAGAGAAAGAAGAGGAACAACCAACTCCAAGTCCAGTTAAAAAGGAGCATATGGAGGTGACCAAGATAGATTCAAAGGCATTGAATCATGATCTGGTTGCACAAGAAAATACAGACCCCTCTCCCATTCAACCTCTCCAAAAATCTGACTTTTTGGAGGAGCCTGAACTCACTAGCTTCATATTTGAAGATGAGGCTTCATATGGTGAAAATAATGAAGATTTTAAGATCACCATGCAAAAGGGAGAGACTTTGCTACAACAGAAAAAGAGTTTGATTTCCTATCAGACTCAAAAGAATGTCTTCAACCACAAGAACCTACTGCCATGGAAGAGAATGTGCAAGCACAACCTACAATTTGTAATGTGCCTCCCGATTTTGCTCTTCCAAAAGTCACACCTCGCTTGTAGAGGAAGAGAAAAGGCGGTAGAGGATGTCATCATCTCTCTCACACCATCCATCCAAGAAGGTCCACAAGAAGATTCCATTTTTGAGTTAAATTTAAGAGAAATGGGTGCATCTAAAGGATCAAGCTTGTGCCCAATCGCCACTTGGCTTCATCGAGCCAAGGGAGAAGCCAAAACCGGTCATGCTTACTTGGGCATGAGGATGAACATCAAAGTACCAGGGTCAACATCAATACCTCCGTGATTCCATTAAAGATCAACTTGAAGAGGTATTTTCCATTAATATTGATATCTTGATGATTTGGGTGGAGGACCAGCTTATTGTTAGTTTTTCACTCATATAGACAGCTATATTTAGTGTTAAGTCATTTACATGGCTGCCCCTTTTGAGAAAGGGAAGCTACTTCTCCCTTCCTGTAGCAGGCTTTGTTTAGTATTCTTTCTCTCTGGTTAGTTTAGGAGTAGGAGTAGATTTTCTTTCAACAAAAGAAGTGCTTATGCACACTCTGCATGTCTCATTTGAGGCATGTATGATTTGGTCTTTGTATATAAGTTTTGTTCGTTTTTCTCCAAGGGTGCATAAGGCCATGCTCTTCAATATTCAAGGTAGAAAGACTCATAGTTGTCTGTAACAATTGCTGGCTCCTAAAAAGAAGCAAATGTAGAACAACTAAAGTCATATCGAGACAGTCCATTCAGGGACAGATGAAAGCCCCAGGTCAAAACAATTTTCTACTCTCAGAATCCTTATTTCAAGATTTCTTATGAAAATTGAGAATGCAGATGTGCGAGCGGAGTTCAGGTCGAGCGATAAAGCAAAGGTGGGTAGTCGGGGTCCATTTTATAAGAAGGATCAGTGTCCGGCCATCATTCTTGACTCCATGCCCAATGGATGCTTCAAGGCCATTGGTCCATTCATCTAGTAGGTAGATGCCCTTGCGATTCGCCAAATTGTTATCTATATTTTTCCCCCGGGTAAAATAGGATCAGCCACGACCCCGCACAAAAGAAGCCAAAGAAATGACGTTCAAATCCACGAAAACAAGTCATGAGGGACTCTACAATGGAGTGGTGGGGCCTACAAAAGATCAAACGACCCTGTGCAATAATGAAATTTGAGAAACGGATCTATCAAGCGAATCCGTGCTTTAAATCCAGAAAACAAACTCACGTAGGCTCTAAAATGAAATAAAGCGAGTCGTGAGCGTGAGGTTGAGCGGTCTCAAAGGAGCCAAAGGCTTAAAGAAAAAAAAATGATGAAGGTTCAAAGCCATCGGGCTCTCAAATGACTCAGAATGAGCCTCAAAATGACTAAGTATGGAGGAGACAACGGACACTGCCAAGTGTCAAAGTGGCGCACCTCCAAATATTAAATCCCAAGAGGTAGGTCAAACGAGTGCCAGGCCCCCATGTGTTCCAGGGCAAAGCGGGGCAAAGTCAATGAAGTCAAAAGGTGGGCCTCAAAAGAGACTAAGTATAGAAGAGTCATTGGAAGGTGCCAAGTGTCGGCTCGACACAATTCCAAGATGGGAGCCCGAGGCAGAGACTCAAAATTGCGCCAGCCATCCATGTGGCTAATGGTCAACAAAGGTCAAAAGGAGAACGGGACCAAAATTAGTTAAGTATATAGAACCAGCGGAAGCCTCCATGTGTCTCATTAGCACGTTTTCAAAAGGAAAGTCCGAGGCAACTATCAAATGAGTGTGGGCTCGCCGCGTGTCCCAACTTTTATAAAAAGGACAGAGTCGTGGGTTTGAATAGTCAAAGCAGAGGCAGGCCGGTGGAAGGTGCCAAGTGTCAACACGACGCCATTTCAAAGGTAAAATTTTGGGCGGTGTTTCCAAACAAACGCCCAACCTCCACGTGTCCAAGGTTAGACTTTTGGCCCTGCCAAGCAAAGGGACTTGGGAAAAATACAAAGGACCCCAGGAAGCTCATGGAGTCCGCCACACTTCAATCCGACGCTTTCAAGAGTGAGGGGGAATGAAATCTCAAATGAGCGTGAGGTCGCCACGTGGACCCTATAGGGGCAGACTCTTTAAATATTGCACCTCGTAACCCTAATATTCAAATGGCCATATCTTTTGACTGGAGAATTAGATTTGGGTGGGAGAAGAATTTTTGGAAACATCTCGACACCCTCTACGCCTTAGGAACATAAAATATCATTTTGGGAAGGCTCTGGTAGGTGAAAACTAGGAAAAAGTCTTCCAGGCCATTAACGTAGAATTTGATCTCTTCAACTACCAGATCTGATTCGATTTGATCCGCCGAGGAACCAAAAGTGACATATTGTGGGTGGATTTATAGAAGGCATTGATATTCAGTGGTTGAGCTTTCAAAACGAGATTCAATGCATATCTCAGGGTGGTTGGAGCAGGATTCGAATTCTTCCCTCTTCTCTCCCATTCTTCCTATATATTGTAATAGAGGGGCACATTCAAATGGTTGGTCACTGTTTCTCTTCTGCCCCCTCTCCTTTCTTCTTCCTTAGGGTCGAATGTAGAGTCTAAGCCTCCTCTCATGGCTTTGTAATGGAATTTTCTTGCCTCTTGCCCACTGATGGTGCACTTTGTGTAACATTTTGGAGCAATAAAATCTATTTTGTGATGCATCTGTCCATCCTTGGCTTATTTTGTTGTCTCTCCTTACCTCTCATTGTCGCAGGGTATACTGTGCATACTTTTGATGTCTATTGCAAGTCCTGGGAGCTATGTTTAATGGGTTTCAAAGTGGTGTTCTATGTGAAATCTATCTCCTGTCAGGAGCATTTTGTCCACCCTCTTTTTTTTCTCACCTCTCTCCATTTTAGGTAGTTGGGTTTGTGATCATCCACTTCCTTTTCTGGTGTATCACCGCTTAGTGTAGGCTCTTTCACCCTCTCTCTCTCTCTCTGTCCCCTTGGAATGGTTAGATTAGGATAGAATAGGTTCTGCCTGCACCGAGTAGCTTGTGGTAGGTAGATTAGGAAGCAAGAATCAGCTTTATCTAAAGGTCCATCTCAAGTTTTGCAAGTCCCACAACTTGAGAGATGGTCCCATGTTGTGCAATCACACTGAATGCCCCACTTCACACTCGGGCCATTCGGGGGTGCTGTGATTTTGCACTAACAGTTTTGGCACGCTCAGTGGGACACCGAGGTTAGATCTTCCATTTTTCCAAGGTGTCTCATTACAACAACAAATCATAAGCCACCGTGCGACCACACTAACAGTTTTGGCATGCCCGAAGTGGGACAGGTTTGAAGCACCTTACCACTTCATCTTAGCAGTTGGTGTGTTCCTATTAAGGTTCAAATTTTTGAGGCACATTCAAAGCATATCTGGTGACTCCATCTCAAGTTAACCACCATATCTCTGAAGTTGTAGACCTTTTCCATCCATTTCCACTCATTTTCATCCATTTTCTCCTTCCATCTCTTTCATTTTCTCCCATTCCATAAAGTTGTGAAATCATGACTTCATTTACTTCTTGGAACTCACACTTACAAAGTAGTGTAGTCTACCTCCAATATATTTCCCAACTCCTCCGATTAGTATTATTGTAAGATCTAGAACAATTATGCTTACCCTTATGAGTAGTGTCAAAACCATTTTGGCCATGGAGCTTATCAAGAACAAGGGGGCACATACAATGGTGATGGTTATGTGGAGAATGCTTGGTCTGCTGAAAAGATTCAACGCATGGCGGCCAACATGATACTGATCAAGAGCTACAAAGTGAAAATGAAGGCATTCAGATTGGTCAGTAGGGCACCTTATCCATGGGTCGACCCTTTTCAAAGACACTATAGCCCTCTGGAGGAGAAGCTTAACTTCATGGTTGAGTTGTTTCCCTAACTTACGCAATGGATCGAGGAGATAGAGGCCTATGAGCTTGATACCAAAAACCTTGTCAATGGGTAAGTCCACCATCTCAAAGCTTTTCTTTTCCTTTTTTTTTCAAATAGTGCCATCTCAACCTGGAGCTTCAATCTCCAAGCTTCCCATCGGTTTCCCAGTGTTGATTCCCCTCCCCTATCTTCTAGTCTTCCATCTCATTTTCTTTCCTCTTCCCTTTTCCGCTTTGAATCTGTGTCCCCTCCACAGAGCCAAAATAAATTCCTTCCTCCACCACAAACAAGGAAAAAACTAGTGGAGACCCCACCCACCACTCCTCCTCTTGCCTTCCCAAGTCCATGTTGGGAAGAGACCCCAAAACCAGCCAACAAGAACATTAAGTAGAGGAACCCAACAAAGAAGAAATGATAGAAAATATGAAGAGTTGGGCTGCTAAATTTGAGTTTTCAAAGGTTCCCTTGTTGGTTAAACCTATGGAGGAGGATGAGGTCAAGCCAAAAGTGGTGGAATCTCCGTGTACATCATAAGCAAGGAAGAAGGAGCTACTCCAAATCCAAAAGAAGAGGAGTACGTTCCGGCCGTGGAGGAGGACAATACATTTTCGTGAGGCTCCAAGTGTGGGCGCAGGCCATGAAAGAACCTTCAGCTTCTTCCTCCCACTTCATACTCTTCAAGCTCGATGTTGAAGAAGAGTTTGAGCTTTCAAACTTCATGTTTGAGGATGAAGGGAATCATGGTGAGGCAATTGTAGATCGGAGGACACCATGAAGGAGGTAGAGCACCTACGCAACAGACAACAAGGAGGAAGACTATCTGTCGACTTGGAGGATTGTTTTGATGGAGAAGATCCTGAAGAGATAACACCATTTTTTCCTCCATCAACCACCTTCCAAGCATATGAGCCTGTTACCATGAAGGAGGACATTCAATAACAATAACTGCACTCCACTACACCTCTCTGAAACTAGGATTGGAAGGTATGAGTCCTCCATGTTCTCCACAAGAAAAAGAAGAGGAATAACCAACTCCAAGTCCAGCTTAAAAGGAGCATATGGAGGTGACCAAGATAGATTCAAAGGCATTGAATCATGATCTGGTTGCACAAAGAAAATACAGACTTCCTCTCCCATTCAACCTCTCCAAAAATCTGACTTTGGAGGAGCCCGAACTCACTAGCTTCATATTTGAAGATGAGGCTTCATATGGTGAAAATAATGAAGATTTTAAGATCACCATGCAAAAGGGAGAGACTTTGCTACAACAGACAATAAAGAGTTTGATTTCCTATCGACTCAAAAGAATTTCTTCAACCACAAGAGCCTCTTGCCATGGAAGAGAATGTGCAAGAACAACCTACAATTTGTAATGTGCCTCCCGATTTTGCTCTTCCAAAAGTCACACCCTTGTAGAGGAAGAGAAAAGGCAGTAGAGGATGTCATCATCTCTCTCACACCATCCATCCAAGAAGGTCCACAAGAAGATTCCATTTTGGAGTTAAATTTAAGAGAAATGGGTGCATCTAAAGGATCGATCCCTTGTGCCCAATCGCTTACTTGGCTTCATCGAGCCAAGGAGAAGCCAAAACCAATCATGCTTACTTCGGGGCATGAGGATGAACATCAAAGTACCAAGGGTCAACATCAATACCTCCAGATTCCATTAAAGATCAACTTGAAGAGGTATTTTCCATTAATATTGATATCTTGATGATTTGGGTGGAGGACCAGCTTATTGCTAGTTTTTCACTCATATGACATACTATATTTAGTGTTAAGTCATTTACATGGCTGCCCCTTTTGTGAAAGGGAAGCTACTTCTCCTTCCCGTAGTGGAGGCTTTGTTTAGTATTCTTTCTCTCTGTTAGTTTAGGAGTAGGAGTAGATTTTCTTTCAGCAAAAGAAGTGCTTATGCACACTCTGCATGTCTCATTTGAGGCATGTATGATTTGGTCTTTGTATATAAGTTTTGTTCACTTTTCTCCAAGGGTGCATAAGGCCAGGCTCTTCAGTATTCAAGGTAGAAAGACTCATAGTTATGCCAGAATAATTGCTGGCTCCTAAAAAGAAGCAAATGCGTAACAACTAAAGTCATATCGAGACATCCATTCAGTGACGGATGAAAGCCCTAGGTCAAAACAATTTTCTACTCTCAGAATCCTTATTTCAAGATTTCTTATGAAAATTGAGAATGCAGATGTGCGAGCGTGTTCGGGTCGTGTAAGCAGCAAAGGTGGGTAGTCGGGGTCCATTTTATAAGAAGGATCAGTGTCAGGCCATCATTCTTGACTCCATGCCCAATGGATGCTTCAAGGCCACTGGTCCATTCATCTAGCAGGTAGATGCCCTCACGATTCGCCAAATTGTTATCTATATTTTTCCCCCGGGTAAAATAGGATCAGCCACGACCCCGCACAAAAGAAGCCAAAGAAATGACGTTCAAATCCAGAAAACAAGTTGCGGAGGGACTCTACAATGGAGTGGTGGGGCCTACAAAAGATCAAACGACCCTGTGCAATAATGAAATTTGAGAAACGGATCTATCAAGCGAATCCGTGCTTTAAATCCAAAAACAAACTCACGTAGTCTCTAAAATGAAATAAGCAGAGTCGAGCGTGAGGTCGAGCGGTCTCAAAGGAGCCAAAGGCTTAAAGAAAAGAAATGATGAAGGTTCAAAGCCATCGGGCTCTCAAATGACTCAGAATGAGCCTCAAAATGACTAAGTATGGAGGAGACAACAGACACTGCCAAGTGTTAAAGTGGCGCACCTCCAAATATTAAATCCCAAGAGGTAGGCTGAAACGAGTGCCAGGCCCCCATGTGTTCCAGGCCAAAGCGGGGGCAAAGTCAACAGAAGTCAAAAGGTGGGCCTCAAAAGAGACTAAGTATAGAAGACTCAGTGGAAGGTGCCAAGTGTCGGCTCGACACAATTCCAAGATGGGAGCCCAAGGCGTAGAGACTCAAATTGCGCCACCATCCATGTGGCTAATGGTCAACAAAGGTCAAAAGGAGAACGGACCAAAATTAGTTAAGTATATAGAACCAGCGGAAGCCTCCATGTGTCTCATTAGCACGTTTTCGAAAGGAAAGTCTGGAGGCAACTATCAAATGAGTGTGGGCTCGCCGCGTGTCCCAACTTTTATAAAAAGGACAGAGTCAGGGTTTGAATAGTCAAAGCAGAGGCAGGCCGGTGGAAGGTGCCAAGTGTCAACACGACGCCATTTCAAAGGTAAAATTTTGGGCGGGTTTCAAACAAACGCCCAACCTCCGCGTGTCCACGGTTAGACTTTTGGCCTGCCAAAAAGGGACTTGGGAAGAATACAAAGGACCCCCTGAAGCTCATGGAGTCCGCCACACTTCAATCCGACGCAGCTTTCAAGAGTGAGGGCAGGAATGAAATCTCAAATGAGCGTGAGGCTGCCACGTGGACCCTATAGGGGCGGACTCTTTAAATATTTCACCTCGTAACCCTAATATTCAAATGGCCATATCTTTGACTGGAGAATTAGATTTGAGTGGGAGAAGAATTTTTGAAACATCTCGACACCCTCTACGCCTTGGGAACATAAAATATCATTTTGGGAAGGCTATGGTAGGGAAAACTAGGAAAAAGTCTTCGAGGCCATTAATGTACAATTTGATCTCTTCAACTTCCATCTCGATTCATTTGATCCGCCGAGGAACCAAAAGTGACATATTGTGGGTGGATTTATGTAAAGGCATTGATATTCAGTGGTTGAGCTTTCAAAACGAGATTCAATGCGTATCTCAGGGTGGTTGGAGCAGGATTCGAATTCTTCCCTCTTCTCTCTCCCATTCTTCCTATATATTGTAATAGAGGGCACATTCAAATGGTTGGTCATTGTTTCTCTTCTGCCCCCTCTCCCTTTCTTCCTTAGGGTCGAATGCAGAGTCTAAGCCTCCTCTCATGGCTTTGTAATGGCATTTTCTTGCCTCTTGCCCACTGATGGTGCACTGTGTAACATTTTGGAGCAATAAAATCTATTTTGTGATGCATCTGTCCATCCTTGGCTTATTTTGTTGTCTCTCCTTACCTCTCATTGTCGCAGGGTATACTGTGCATACTTTTGATGTCTATTGCAAGTCCTGAGAGCCATGTTTAATGGGTTTCAAAGTGGTGTTCTATGTGAAATCTATCTCTGGTCTGTGGTGCATTTTGTCCACCCTCTTCTTTTCTCACCTCTCTCCATTTTAGGTAGTTGGGTTTGTGATCATCCACTTCCTTTTCTGGTGTATCACCGCTTAGTGTGGGCTCTTTCACCCTCTCTCTCTCTCTCTCGTGTCCCCTTAGAATGGTTAGTTTAGGACATAATAGGTTCTGCCGCACCGGAGTAGGTTGTGGTAGGTAGATTAGGAAGCAAGAATCAAATTTATTCGAAGGTCCATCTCAAGTTTTCTGCAAGTCCCACAACTTGAGAGATGGTCCCATGTTGTGCAATCACACTGAATGCCCCACTTCACACTCGGGCCATTCGGGGGTGCCGTGATTTTTCACTAACAGCTTTGGCACGCTGGTGGGATACCGAGGTTAGATCTTCCATTTTTCAAGGTGTCTCATTACAACAACAAATCATAAGCCACAAAGCGACCACACTAACAGCTTTGGCATGCCCAAAGGGGAGAGGTTCAAGCACCTTACCACTTCATCTTAGCAGGTTGGTGTGTTCCTATTAAGGTTCACCTTTTGAGGCACATGCAAAGCACATCTGGTGACTCCATCTGGTTAACCACCATATCTCTCGAAGTCAGAGACCTTTTCCATCCATTTCCACTCATTTTCATCCATTTTCTCCTTCCATCTCTTTCATTTTCTCCCATTCCACAAAGTTGTGCAATCATGGCTTCATTTACTTCTTGGAACTCACACTTACAAAAGAGTGTAGTCTACCTCCAATATATTTCCCAACTCCTCCAGTTAGTATTATTGTAAGATCTAGAACAATTATGCTTACCCATATGAGTAGTGTCAAAACCATTTTGGCCATGGAGCTTATCAAGAACAAGGGGACACATACAATGGTGATGGTTATGTGGAGAATGCTGGTCTTGGAAAAGATTCAACGCATGGCGGCCAACATGATACAGTCAAGAGCTACAGTGAAAATGAAGGCATTCAGGATTGGTTGTAGGGCACCTTATCCATGGGTCGACCCTTTTCAAAGACACTATAGCCCGTAGGAGAAGCTTGACTTCATGGTTGAGATGTTGCCCCAACTTGCGCAATGGATTGAGGAGATAGAGGCCTATGAGCTTGATACCAAACAACCTTGTCAATGGGTAAGTCCACCATCTCATAGCTTTTCTTTTCCTTTTTTTCAAATAGTGCCATCTCAACTGGAGCTTCAATCTCCAAGCTTCCCATCGCCCCAAGTGTTGATTCCCTCCCCTATCTTCTAGTCTTCCATCTCATTTTCTTTCCTCTTCCCTTTTCCCTTCTGAATCTGTGTCCCCTCCACAAGAGCCAAAATAAATTCCTTCCCCTCCACCACAAACAAGGAAAAAACTAGTGGAGACCCCACCCACCACTCCTCCTCTTGCCTTCCCAAGTCCATGTTGGGAAGAGACCCCAAAACCAGCCAAGGAGAACATCAAGTAGAGGAACCCAACAAAGAAGAAATGATAGAAAATATGAAGAGTTGGGCTGCTAAATTTGAGTTTACAAAGGTTCCCTTGTTGGTTAAACCTATGGAGGAGGATGAGGTCAAGCCACAAGTGGTGGAAGCTCCAGCTACAACATAAGCAAGGGAAGAAGGAGCTACTCCAAATCCAAAAGAAGAGGAGTACGCTTCCTACTGTGGAGGAGGACAATACATTTTCGTGGGCTCCAAGTGTGGAGCAGGCCACAGAAGAACCTTCGCTTTCCTCCCACTTCATACTCTTCAAGCTCGATGTTGAAGAAGAGTTTGAGCTTTCAAACTTCATGTTTGAGGATGAAGGGAATCATGGTGAGGCAATTGTAGATCAGGAGGACACCATGAAGGAGGTAGAGCACCCGCAACAGACAACAAGGAGGAAGACTATCTCGTCTCGACTTGGATGATTGTTTGATGGAGAAGAGCCCAAGAGATAACACCATTTTTTCCTCCATCAACCACCTTCTAAGCATATGATCCTCGCCCATGAAGCAGACATTCAAGAACAACAACCCGCACTCCACTACACCTCTCTGAAACCAAGATTGGAAGGTATGAGTCCTCCATGTTCTCCACAAGAGAAAGAAGAGGAATAACCAACTCCAAGTCCAGTTAAAAAGGAGCATATGGAGGTGACCAAGATAGATTCAAAGGCATTGAATCATGATCTGTCAGCACAAGAAAATACAGACCCTCTCCCATTCAACCTCTCCAAAAATCGACTCTTTGGAGGAGCTGAACTCACTAGCTTCATATTTGAAGATGAGGCTTCATATGGTGAAAATAATGAAGATTTTAAGATCACCATGCAAAAGGGAGAGACTTTGCTACAACAGGATAGTAAAGAGTTTGATTTCCTATCAGACTCAAAAGAATTTCTTCAACCACAAGAGCCTACTGCCATGGAAGAGAATGTGCAAGAACAACCTACAATTTGTAATGTGCCTCCCGATTTTGCTCTTCCAAAAGTCACACCTGCTGTAGAGGAAGAGAAAAGGCAGGTAGAGGATGTCATCATCTCTCTCACACCATCCATCCAAGAAGGTCCACAAGAAGATTCCATTTTTGGAGTTAAATTTAAGAGAAATGGGTGCATCTAAAGGATCACTTGTGCCCAATCGTGCTTGGCTTCATCGAGCTAAGGAGAAGCCAAAACCAGTCATGCTTACTTCAGGGCATGAGGATGAACATCAAAGTACCAAGGGTCAACATCAATACCTCCAGATTCCATTAAAGATCAACTTGAAGAGGTATTTTCCATTAATATTGATATCTTGATGATTTGGGTGGAGGACCACTTATTGTTAGTTTTTCACTCATATAGACAATTACTATATTTAGTGTTAAGTCATTTACATGGCTGCCCCTTTTGTGAAAGGGAAGCTACTTCTCCCTTCCCGTAGCGGGCTTTGTTTAGTATTCTTTCTCTCTGGTTAGTTTAGGAGTAGGAGTAGATTTTCTTTCAACAAAAGAAGTGCTTATGCACACACTCGCATGTCTCATTTGAGGCATGTATGATTTGGTCTTTGTATATAAGTTTTGTTCGCTTTTCTCCAAGGTGCATAAGGCCATGCTCTTCAAGATTCAAGGTAGAAAGACTCATAGTTATGTCTCTGTAATAATTGCTGGCTCCTAAAAAGAAGCAAATGCGGGAACAACTAAAGTCATATCGAGACACCCATTCGAGACGATGATGAAGCCCCAAGTCAAAACAATTTTCTACTCTCAGAATCCTTATTTCAAGATTTCTTATGAAAATTGAGAATGCGATGTGCGGCGGAGTTCGAGGTCGAGCGATAAAGCGTGAGGTGGGTAGTCGGGGTCCATTTTATAAGAAGGATCAGTGTCAGGCCATCATTCTTGACTCCATGCCCAATGGATGCTTCAAGGCCACTGGTCCATTCATCTAGTAGGTAGATGCCCCTGCGAGTCGCCAAATTGTTATCCATATTTTTCCCACAGGGTAAAATAGGATCAGCCACGACCCCGCACAAAAGAAGCCAAAGAAATCACGTTCAAATCCAAAACAAGTTGCAGAGGGACTCTACAATGGAGTGGTGGGGCCTACAAAAGATCAAACGACCCATGCAAATAATGAAATTTGAGAAACGGATCTATCAAGCGAATCCGTGCTTTAAATCCAGAAAACAAACTCACGTAGTCTCTAAAATGAAATAGCAGAGTCGGAGCGTGAGGTTGAGCGGTGTCAAAGGAGCCAGAGGCTTAAAGAAAAAAATGATGAAGGTTCAAAGCCATCGGGCTCTCAAATGACTCAGAATGAGCCTCAAAATGACTAAGTATGGAGGAGACAACGGACACTGCCAAGTGTTAAAATGGCGCACCTCCAAATATTAAATCCCAAGAGGTAGGTCAAACAGTGCCGTGCCCCCATGTGTTCCAGTGGCAAGCGGGGCAAAGTCAACGAAGTCAAAAGGTGGGCCTCAAAAGAGACTAAGTATAGAAGACTCAGTGGAAGGTGCCAAGTGTCGGCTCGACGCAATTCCAAGATGGGAGCCCAAGGCAGAGACTCAAAATGCGCCCGACCATCCATGTGGCTAATGGTCAACAAAGGTCAAAAGGAGAGTGGGCCCAAAATTGGTTAAGTATAGAGAACCAACTGGAAGCCTCCATGTGTCTCATTGGCACGTTTTCGAAAGGAAAGTCTGGAGGCAGCTATCAAATGAGTGTGGGCTCGCCGCGTGTCCCAACTTTTAAAAAGGGACAGAGTCGGGGTTTGAATAGTCAAAGCAGAGGCAGGCCGGTGGAAGGTGCCAAGTGTCAGCACGACGCCATTTCAAAGGTAAAATTTGGGGCGTGTTTCCAAACAAACGCCCACCCTCCGCGTGTCCACGGTCAAACTTTTGGCCCCATGCAAGCAAAGGGACTTGGGAAGAATACAAAGGACCCCCGTGAAGCTCATGGAGTCCGCCACACTTCAATCCGACGCAGCTTTAAGAGTGAGGCAGAATGAAATCTCAAATGAGCGTGAGGTCGCCACGTGGACCCTATAGGGGCAGACTCTTTAAATATTGCACCCCGTAACCCTAATATTCAAATGGCCATATCTTTTGACTGGAGAATCAGATTTGGGTGGGAGAAGACTTTCTGGAAACATCTCGACACCCTCTACGCCTTGGGAACATAAAATATCATTTTGGGAAGGCTATGGTAGGTGAAAACTAGGAAAAAGTCTTCCAGGCCATTAATGTACAATTTGATCTCTTCAACTTCCAGATCTGATTCAGTTCGATCCGCCGAGGAACCAAAAGTGACATATTGTGGGTGGATTTATAGAAGGCATTGATATTCAATGGTTGAGCTTTCAAAACGGGATTCAATGCATATCTTAGGGTGGTTGGAGCAGGATTCGAATTCTTCCCTCTTCTCTCTCCCATTCTTCCTATATATTGTAATAGAGGGGCACATTCAAATGGTTGGTCACTTTTTCTCTTCTGCCCCCTCTCCTTTCTTCCTTAGGGTCGAATGCAGAGTCTAATCCTCCTCTCATGGCTTTGTAATGGCATTTTCTTTCCTCTTGCCCACTAATGGTGCACTGTGTAACATTTTGGAGCAATAAAATTTGTTTTGTGATGTGTCTATCCATCCTT
>CM031234.1:331864981-331886069 GCA_018340775.1 Taxus wallichiana var. yunnanensis
TGGTTAAGGATAGCTCTTATCCTTCTTGGATCATCATGCCTCATGTTAGTATCAATCATATATATGATGAGGCAACTATAACTGAGCTTACAAATCTATATCGTGATGTTACTATGCCGGATGATATTCAACAACTCTTAGCTAACGAATGCAATATACCTACTAGCTTTGAAAATTCTTATTTTAGCATCGTGTCGATTTGGTTAGCTTTTCTGGCTATCGACCTTGTTATACAGTTAGCCATGATCTCCCTTCTCACATTTCCAAGGAAATTCTAGATGACTCTCTTATTGATTTCATGTTTGGTCTTGACGCTAGTACACATGTGCATAATGATTCTCCTCCTAGTCAAACCACTACTATATCTACATCTCATGCTTCTCCTATTTCTGATAATGCTTCTCATGATCCATCACATACTCATTCACATGCTCATTCACACTATGTTGATGATCCAATTGATGACATTTTTATATCTAAGTCTCTCTTTAATTTTGACATAGTTATGAGTCTATTACTCTACATACAACTGAGTGTGAATCTCTTGCTCCATTTTCATCTTCTTCTGAGGTTGTATCTAATCCTATGCATGACTCATCTCCATCTATTAGTTCATCCCCTCATATCACTTCATCTCCATCTATTAGTTCGTCTCCTCCTATCGTTGTATCTCCATCTGACACTCCATCTCCTAGGGATGTTTTTGATGTTTGTCTTATTGATTTTATGGATGTTCCATGTCTTTCGTCATCTATTGCTTCTTCGGCACCTACACTTAGTGCTACTTTAGCATTGAATTTTCCTACATCTCCTCTTGACATCCCTATGATTACTCACAATGGAAAATTACAACCACTTAACACATTATTTCCATCCTCTACTATTCCTTCACAAGATATCTTATCTCTCATGGATGTTGTGGGTCATTTACAATCTCATGTTCAATCACTCACATTAGAAATAAAATCTTATTATGCTTCCATTAATAACAATTCATTACATGACAACCCTATCCCTAAGAAGATTCATAACTCAACATTTCCTAAGGATTTTATCATGCCTACCTTTTCATGTTTCGATGGTACTGGAAACCCCTACTTACATCTCAAACATTATTGTATGGCTATGGCTTCATATTATAATGATCAATTATTGCTTAAATCCTTTTGACATAGCCTTACTGATGAAGTCATATCGTAGGGTATTATTTATCCTTTTATTTATTTATTAGGATAATTCTTACACTTGTGTTAGCCCTACACTTGTTGGGTTAGCTTGCTTAGGTGTACTAGTTGTGTGGAGTTAGCTTATTAGTTGTGTTGAGTTAGCTTCTCAGTTATGTGGAGTTAGCTTACTAGTCTTATGGAGTTAACTTAAATACCAGTATCAGTTAATGGGAGTTCTTCACCACTGATTTAGGTAGTAGTTACACTTCCCTCCTCATATATGTACATCTTTCTTATTGAATAATTCAATTCATTGTATTGTAATGTATTGAGCATTATGGATTATGATGGATTTCCATATATGGTATTTTAGCTCTTCTGCTTTACAAATCTAATGTGGTGTGTTATTATCATTTGAGATCGCAGCTTGGAACAATCTTCTTATCGTTCTTTTCATGGTATCAAAGCTATAGATGATGTAGACATCCATATGTAAGTTTTTATTTAAAACAAGGGTTTATTTTCATGTATTTGGAATTTTTGGAAATTTTCTATAGCATGCATTTTTATGCAAAATAGAGTGCGACATTGGATTTGGAAGGTGCCAAAACCCTAGAATCGACTGTAAACTCGACCATGTTTTGAGACAGTCAAATTTGGATGTAGATATGTACCCTCTAGGTGCATTCTTTTATCCATTGGATATAAGCGTGTACCTTCTAGATGTATTCTTTTACCCTTTGGATATTTTGGTTTTGGATGCATTCTTTTATCCACTAGACACATATTTGTACCCTCTGGGTGCATTCTTTTATCTATTGGATATAAGTGTGTACCTTCCGGATGCATTCTTTTACCCTCTGGATATTTCATTTTGGATGCAGTCTTTTATCCACTAGACGCAGATCTGTACCCTCTGGGTTGATTCTTTTATCCATTGGATATTGACGTGTACCCTCCGAATGCAATGATTTACCCTCTAGGACATTTAGGTTTTGGGCACATACTTTTATCCTTTGGTCGTAAGCTTGTATCGTGTGGATGCACTCTTTTACCCTTTGGACATTTGGGTGTCATGTTTACCGCTTTAAAAAAACATCACTTAAAAATATTATTTTAATAACAAAACCTTTTAGAGCTCATAACTTTTGATCCGTAGCTCGGATTAAGGTTTTTTTGAAATTGTGTATTTTTTTGAGATCTACGCATTGGTGACATTTTTATACACATATTTCAAATATAAAAGGTATTGTTACTCATTGTAATATTTATATGCACTCAATTATAAAGTGCCAAATTTGGGAGGGTGTTGTAATCACTTGTGGATGTAATTTTGGTTGATCCCGACGTCCTAAACTTTTGGGTGTTGCATTCTTGTATCTATGGGTGTATACATTTATATCTCTCTTGTTTGTTGAGATATTTTGGATCTGTATTTTCAACACTTTTTTGGCATGTTGATAGTCTCTTGTGGGGGAGATATTCTGGTGAAGCCCAGTGTTAGTTTGTCAGTGATTCGAGTAGTTGATTTTGGCAACTCATACAGATCTGTGGTGTCACTCTACCCATTCAACAGTATGGGAGGGTATGGTGTTGATACTTGATTCTTTGGGTTTCGTGTCCTTTCCTTGTTACGTGTTGATATTGCTTCTTCGGGTTTCGTGTCCTTGCCTTATTACCTTGGCTTTTCTTGGATCGTGACACTCCTATTTATTTGGATCTCATGTCCTTGCCTTATTACCTTGGTTGTTCTTGGATCGTGGCACACCTATTTGTAGCAATTGATCAAATTATGTTTGGTGTTTTTTTGCACTTTTGACATCACTCCATTGATAGTATCCTTGCATGGAGCTATTCTGGTGAAGCCTAGTGTCAGTTGTTTTTGAGTTCTATGATCGAGAAGTGGATTCAGACCACAATGCGCACCACACTTCTTCAACATTGTATGAGTTTTTGGAGCCGAGCTTCTGAGGATATCTTGCAACGGGATTTTTCTCTCTACTTTGTTATTATTGGTTTTGGGTACCTTACAATGTCCAATTTTCCCAGTTATTGTATGTGGGTACCTCATCAGGCCTTGTTACTTTGGGACCCACCTTATTTTCCACCCACCTAAGCTATGCTTACGAGAGGGTGTTAGTGTAGGTTATTATTTATCCTTTTATTTATTTATCAGGATAATTCTTACACTTGTGTTAGCCCTACACTTGTTGGGTTAGCTTGCTTAGGTGTACTAGTTGTGTGGAGTTAGCTTACTAGTTATGTTGAGTTAGCTTCTCAGTTATGTGGAGTTAGCTTACTAGTCTTATGGAGTTAACTTAACTACTAGTATCAGTTAGTGGGAGTTCTTCACCACTGATTTAGGTAGTAGTTACACTTCCCTCCTCCTATATGTACATCTTTCTTATTGAATAATTCAAGTCATTGTATTGTAATGTATTGAGCATTATGGATTATGATGGATTTCCATATATGATATTTTAGCTTTTCTGTTTTGCAAATCTAATGTGGTGTGCTATTATTATCTGAGATCACGGCTTGGAACAATCTTCTTATCGTTCTTTTCGTGAGGCTTTGCAATGGTATATACTCACCTACTATTTGGATCTATTAGCACTTATCATGAGATGGAAGAAGTTTTTCTCCATCGCTTTATCATTAACAACGGCCCTATAGTTACTTATGATCATATACCTTCTTTACATCAAGGTAAAATACAACCTATCATAGATTACTTCTTACGATTCAATGCTTATATCCACCAATTAGTCTTTCAACCTATCAATCTAGAGAAGTAATGTATCTTCTATCAGTAGTTTGATTCCAAAGATTAAAACAAAGATTGCAATATGACATATGTGAATCATTCACACTTCTATGCTATAAAGTCATTGATCTAGAACAAGACCTCATTTCCACACATGTTATAGATCCTTTAGCTATGGTTAGTACTCTTACATCACCTAGTTCTTCTCCATTACCATTAGTTGAGCATCCTACACAATATCCATCTCCTCCTCACAAGCAAGCTCAACCTACTACATCACAAAAGTATCCTTATTCTCCTACTTCGTGATGTGCCATACCTCAATCTTCTATACCGCTTCACGTGAGCCATTGCATTTCTCTCATCACGCTTGACCACATGATGTGCTGCATGTTTTTCTCAATGAGAATTTAATTCACTTACCTTCTAACTAAAATCATTTACAATGTCAACGTGATTAACCATATTGTAACTATCACCATATCAATGACCATAGGGATAATGATTGCTTCACCCTTCATGATCACTTACAACAATTAGAGGATAAGGGCATCATCTCCTTTGGCTCTCACTCACGTGAGCATTCCATATCTCCTCTCCCTCATCCATGAGTTAATACTTAGGTTATGTTATCTCCTCCATCTAGTGCTAAGGTCATTATTCATCCACCGCAACAGTTCCCACCCATATGCGCTCTCCATCACGTCCATCCATCGTTGCACCATCTCATCTATCTCATCCACCGCATCATTCTACTTTGCTTCACATTGCCTTCTACAACCCTTGGCATTTGAACATCTTACCATTGCTCCATATGACATCTAATTTTGTTCATACACTCACATTACTTCCACTACTTCACGCCGCCTCAATCTTTGGCAAGTGATTATTATCACTTCACCCGGTGATGATGTAACCTCCTGTAAAAATCATTTCAACACCTCTTTCTACTAGGACTTTTACACTGATACGAAATAATACACCACTTCAACAACCAATCATTTTTGTCAAAACAAATACACCTCATACTAAAGGTCAAGACACATTTCAAATTCCACCACCATTACATGGTCCCTCACATTATTTTTCCCAACATGCTTCCACCGATTCACAAAACCTTGGTCTTTGGTAGGTGACTATGGTCACCTTGTTACTGACGACACACTCTCGTGCTTCAGTTCACACTTAACTATTGAGGGAATTATATACACATGAACCCCACACTGCACAATAGTCATTATGCTTTAGTGCACTTCATATCATCATACCATCTCGACATCATCATACACATTCTACTTATACTATGCCATAACTATCACATATTGCACATATTTCCTATATCATACACGTCATCTTACATTCTACACCCTTCACCTCGACATTTACATCTTTTATCTTACATCTACTATGCTACACATCTTAGGTCATCTACACATACTACATTACATACTATTCATCCTACCACACATAGTACACATTTTTCATATCTTCTTCTACACATTGCACTCACTACCTAATGATGAATTCTAGTCTCACTGTCTATACTCGAATGTTGAGGGTATACATCATCAAGCTGACCTCATCACCCTTACACATTCATAATTCAATATTTTCTCATGTGACATACCTAGATTAAGTGATATACACTTTAGGCTACAGGGTCACTTCTTCTACCATCATCTCGTGATAGGATACACCATCACTTTCACTTGCATCATTTAGTGGTATATGCTTTAGGATAAATCACCACTCCTTTCTATTCATCTTGTCATGATATACGCTTAGGCTACAACATCACACACAATTCATATCTATGTCGCATGTCATCACTACACACTCATCACAACGCGCTACACACAAACATATAGTTTGACCATTTCCCAATGACACACTCTCGTTTGTGGTTCATTCTTGAATGCTAAGGGGGCATACTAAATGAGTATCACTGCATAAAAATGCATTCACTCAGGGGCATGCAACTCCTATCATCCACACTACATTCCATTCCATCCATCCACAACATACTACATTTTATGGTTGTATTTACTCTTTCTTGCACTTGCTCTTACATGTTCACTTTACTACATATGTTAGATAGATCTCTTGTATGTCATTATCTTTACCATACACACATGTACGTTCACATCCTTTTCTAATTATGATCATAGATACAAAGCTTCTACACATAGTACCAATGCTTGATACACTACCTACTGGGGGCATCCACATACACTAAAGGTGCTATTGTTTCATTTTTGTTCATAGCACACTACTTTGGTTTATACATGCTTTGACATAATTTCTATTTTTCTGACATGCTAACAGGTGCTTCATGTGCAACATTTTTATGCAGGGATATTTATTTCCATACTTGTTTGTTACATTATCTGCTATTGCTTGTTATTGTTTGCGGGATTTGCCCTTTGTCTTGTGTGCACACTTGTTTGTTTGCAGACATCTGCGGCCTTGAGTGTCTTGCGACATCGTGAGTGGTGTCCCATGTTTGCAACCCACTTTGTGTGGCCTACATTGTCTTTTTGGGTGTTTATATTGTCTACTTATGTTCTAGCTTACACATTGTTTATTTAGCTTACACTTGTTTTCTACATGCATATTCGTACTAACACTTGTTTTCTAGCCACTTGTTTGTGTGTGCCTTGGTATTTACTAAACATATTACCTTCCCCCTGGGGAAGAATTTTAGTATCCATGGTTGGTCCTCTTTTGGGGCTGTATTCTCCTATCCAAAATGTCGCATGCACACCCAAAGAGAGGGGGCATTGTTTGGGTTTACACACTACAAAACACATTACTAGTAGAGTCAAGTTTTCAGTTTTTTTCCATGATAGAATGGGTTATACAACAAGTGGGTTCAAAATAGTCTACAAACTCCATACACAATGACTTTTATAGGCTAGATTGTCCTTAGAATTCTTAGGAGCAGTTATAATTTGGAGGAACATCAAACTTTCCTCCCTACACTTCTTCGGCCAATGGTGTTGGATCACCCAAAAATTAGGCAAGATCTTGAGATCTCTTCATACACTCTCAGGGAAGAAGTTATAGGTTGGAGAATAACACAACTTTCTCCCTACACTTCTTTGGCCACAGTGGCATGAGATTGCCCAAATAACCTACACTTCACTAACAGTTACATGATATCCTTTCTACACCCCTTTTTCTCATCACAAATCAGGTGCACATGTTCCTTTTTCATTGTCATTTTCGTACTATTTTTACATGTTTCTTTACACATATACATGCATATTTGACTACTTGATCATCTTCTCTTTTGCAGCCCATCTCAGTATGGGAAGAAAGCAATCAAACAACAACACACACATGGTGAGTACATCACACACATGATACTAACCATGCAGGTACACTACACACATTGGCATCTACACGCACTTTTGCCTTAGGTTCACTTTCATCACTTTTTACACTTTTGCATCTTTAGTCTCCATGCTCCATCTTTTTGTCACTCCACACTTTTTCTAGTCCTTCACATTTGTTACATCACTCTACATGGATTATTAGGTACACATCTCTATCTAATTTATGTTACTGAGCTTTCTGCTCACCAACATAAAGTGGGGGCAAATGTAGACACAAAATCATGCACTTTGAGTCATTATTTAGTCCTGGTCTCATACTACTATTCATATGGTTCTTAAGTGAAAAGAGTAATAATTAACCCATGTCTTTGGCCATTTTTACATTGCTTGCTATCGTATTTTTGATCTTACACCTGCACTTTCCCAGTTTGTATTTTCATTCTACATTTTTTCATTTTTCTTATCAAGGCGCTCCAGGATGCCTTAGTCCCCTCTGGGTGCCCTGATCCTCTTTGCACTTTACTCTCACCTTTTGGGAACTTTCTAGCCATTTGAGCTTTCTATATTTTTATGGTCGGCATTTTCAAGGTTAATTATGAAATTAGAATAAAAGAACCATATAAATATAAAGTTATGTGACCATAATGAGGGACCAAGCACTAAGCATCTACTATCACCATCTAGAGTTGCATCCATCAAAAGCATCTAAAGCTACATTTGCATCCATCTAGCTCCATCACAAGGAACACAAGGCTAGTTCATCTGCATCACACTTAATAGGAGAGGAACTTTATTGTTTCCATGCACACATTTACTACATTTTACACATAGTTATTTGCTTGTTGTTTCACAAAGTGCGACCGACACAAGAACAAATTAGGGCACAATTACACACACACACACTTAGAACTACATTGGGTTTGAGATGTAGTGCAATGCTTAGTTAGTAAGTCCACCATTGTGGCCATTGAGGACAATCTAAATTTTTAAGGTTTTGATGCTTTGTCGGGGTTCTACAGTGATTATTTATTACAGTGTCTTACAAAGACATTAGCGATCATACAACAACATTCATGCGATAGGAAGTGAACACATGCGAACATTCAAGGACACTCTAAAGGAGGTTTCTTGGTCTTTTCCGTAGACCATGGTGCCCCTATCCCTTTCTAGGCACCTCGCTTAAGTTAGATAGCTCATATTTGTGCTTTCTCAGGCTTCTGTGCGGTCGTTTCCTCCTGTTTACCCGATCTACACTACAACACAGCCCCGCAACATCTTCAATCAACTAAGGGCTTCTTAGCCCTCTCTTGCACATTAGGGTTTTAAATTTTTTAACTTAATTTGTTTGGGTATATGTACTATATTTTATTGGTCATTTATTCAATTATTTACAGCTCGATAACATTTAGATTACACTAGAATATTTCTATTTTAGTTAATCATTTACTTATGAAAGTTCAACCTAAATGACTAAACTAATAATACTAAAAAAATTCTTTCAAATAACAAAGCTATTTAAAAGCTTAGACTATCACTAAATTTGCATGGAGTTGTGAAGAATGATGAGGATGGTGTTGCTATGGATCGGGCCATAGTGTCATTGAATTAAAGTGTGTAACGCCCGCGTTTTTCCCACATAAATCCCCGAGAAACCCGAAAGCAACAAGGAAAATTATGGAATATATTTTTTAAAAGGTTACAAGGCCTTAGCTAGGATTTTAATTAAATCCAGATTATAAAATTTTAAACTATTATATGGTAGTTAGGACAAAATAATAATAATTAATTACTATTGACCCAACCCTATTAAAATATTTTGATTTAATTTCCCTTATTAAGTTCCGTTGCTTAATTCAAATATTAATCCATTTTACTCTTTGCTATTTAGCCCCAAAGGTCTTATTAAATCTATTTATTGAATGGCCCCAAATTAAATTCAAAATTTTATTAGGTAAGATTAATAATCTTCTAGTTTAAAATAAATCATATTAACATGGTTTAATACCCAAAGTGTCAAGGGTACACAACATGGTCTAACCCCTTAGGCCCCATTTAACATTACACACACACCTTTTATTTAAAACATTCCCACCTAAATACCCCATCACTTAAGTGATGTAGGGTTCATCCTACACCATTGGATCTAATCTATCTAAGCCATTAGATTTAGGTTGTCTAAAAGAACCCTAGAAATCCTTATGAGATCTCATATATTCATTTCTTAGACCTATTCTCTCATTTATCTTGTTTGGCTTTGCAGGTTAAGGAAGGAGGAAAAGAAGATGAAAAGAAGAAGGTTAAAGAATTATGTCACTAACAACCTTCTTTTTCCTATTTTTTCCGAATGCCCGGGTTTCTTCTTCCTCTTGGAATTGCCGCCTTCTTCCTACCTTTTCACGCCTATCATCGGAATCGTTTAAATTAACATCATCTAATTCTTTTCCGGACATGGAGTCCTCATAATTATCATCACTGCCATTGTCAGAATACTTCTTAGGCCCCTTTTTCTTCTTTTCTGCAATTGCCTTCTTTACCTCGCTCATTGTCCTCCGAATTATGATTTTATTTTTACCTTTCAATTTCCCATTAGTTTTGAGAGAAGAGGCGGTGGTGATTTCTACGGAGATGGTGGCGTATGTGTGTAGCCTCGGATGTCTAGATTTCGTAAGGTTGAGAAGTAAGTTTTATTTTTATTTTAATTTGTCTAGAGTAGCTTGTAAAATAAAGAGAGAGAATAAGTTAGATTTAATGGCATAGTAACTTATTCCTCACTGATTAGTATAGAACAATTTTTTTATAAAAAAATGTTATTTTTTTTTCCGTAAATTAAATTCCTCTTTTCAATTCTAACTTCAAAAATATGTAAGCTACCCACATTTTATATGTTAGTGGCCTTGGGTAAATGACGATCTTTTGGGCAATCTACCTGGGAATGCTTTTATTATTCCCTTATTTTTTTAATCTACACATTGTTTTAAAAAATTATTTAAAATCACAAAATGTATATCCATTACTAGACTTAATTTATTTTTCCCACTGTAATCATTTATGGCTTCTTGGAAACTTTATGGTCATATGTTGTCGTATACACTAAAAACAAGCTCTCGATAATTTCTAATCAGTTATGTGGGAAACTCTTTCCAAAAGTTATGTTAAAGGTGTTGCCCTTTGGATTAGGGGTTACTGTGTCCGACAACAAAAAGATTGTATCATTGGGATGTTGTTTTGGAAGACATTGACAATACAGATCCATCTTAGCCATCCACACCGACAATAGGGAGGAAAACTAACAGTAGGACACATCCAACATGAGCATGCATATGTTTTATGGGGAATGCATCCAGAAGGTGCATTTTATCGGGAGTTTAGTTTTAGGTGGTTTTGAATCATGTGGTGGGAAGGTCGGTGGTGTATTTGCATATAAATTATCTTTGTATGTGCACTTATAATTAACACTTTTGATGTTGTGTGTTATTTACTAAAGGATTTTGACACATATGAAAGCTCGAACCACACTATTTGATACTTGGTATGTGTAATTGAAGCTGCATATGTGTTCTTGCCTATAAAAACTATGTATATAATGAGATTTGGGTAGACAAACACCATGAGTGCACACCACATGGATTAGTATAATGGATTATTTCGGTGCAAGGTAAATGTAATGGAGTAGATAGCAAAACTTGAGCTACCTTCCAATAATGGAGCAACAAATCTAACAACTAGGACAATTATGTATTATTTTCAAAAAAATAGGAAATTTGACTTTCATCAGATTGTGGGTAAATATTAGAAGTCCAAAATAATATCACATATGACCTCGCACTTATTACACTTTTGCATCAACATATAATTTATATTTTGTAGGAAGTCTTTGTAGAGCGTTGTGTATCATTCAATTGTCACCGAGTCGTTCAAACACTCCAATATTAAAAAACATAAGCATCGTAAGGATAATGTTTATTAGATAGCTTGATTGACATGTTTAGAAGATATGTCGTGTCATGACCGAGAACGTGTCCCGCAGTTCACATGTGGATGTTTGCATTCTCTATGTATTTAGGTTGCCATTGCAAGATATCACCAAGATGCCAAAAATATTATGGGCTCCCAT
This sequence comes from Taxus wallichiana var. yunnanensis, assembly GCA_018340775.1. Taxonomy (NCBI): domain Eukaryota; kingdom Viridiplantae; phylum Streptophyta; class Pinopsida; order Cupressales; family Taxaceae; genus Taxus; species Taxus wallichiana. The sequence continues at coordinate 331,876,367 of CM031234.1, forward strand.
TTACGTGTAACTTGTAGTCACGTAAAACCTATCGATTTTCCCCATTTTTTATCATGGCACATTTACGCAGAAATTATAGTCTCGTGAATAATGCAAGCGATATTGAGATGGTAAAGCAGATCATACATAGTAGATATTATTTGGGAAGGGACTATCTCGAGATGTGGAAGATAAGTTAATTAACAAATTTTTCTTTCCAACTTTCCATTCATGTTTTCATATTATCTAATAAATATAATGTTGTCCAATTGGAAGTCTCGAAGTAAAAAATAAAAAGAAAATTAACAAAGCCCATTTCCTCCATATTTTCTAAACAATTTCCATTTCTTTCAGTTGTGTAAGGGATGGGTGTTGGCACCATGGAACTAATGGACAAGGTAACATCACTTACTTAGTGTCCCCTCCATATGGCTTATAATAGATGTGGTACAAAGTTATTCTTAAGCTTGATACTATTTTCGATTAGGTTGACTCATGTTACATTTTGTAGATGTACTTGTCGGTGTTGGGAGTAGAAATACCCCAAGTGTGAACTTTTTAATCCACAACATGTATTATATGCCACAATATAATATAAAAAACTCACAAATAAAAAATCCTTCTTTGCGTAGAAAAAACACAAACTATAAAAGTAGACACCATCACTTATATACACACAAAACAAGAAAGGCCACTAAGAATTATACTTGAAACTATACTACAAAATACTAGTTATTGGATTTGTAATGTTAACAAGTAATTATGTCAACATTTTTTCCCCAAACTATATCGATGCCAACAAATAATTACAATGCACATGTATTTAGATTTGTTTGTTCATCTATAGATTATAATCATCACACTCACAAACCGAATTATAATCTTCCAACCAATCAATCCAATTATAATATTCAAATTGAAACCTTCCCTTTTTTATAACCGTGGATGACCTAGAGGATCAAATGAGGACATGATGCTCACGAATAAAATTAATTCCCTCTTTTGCCAATGCCTGAAACATTAGTTATGTTAAAAGTATCTCTAAACACATTTCTCGATAATTGTGCCAGTAAAGCATAAGGGCAATGAGAGGCCAATGTGTTGTGTGAGTGGTCATTAATGGACATCTTCGTTATTACTATTGCCGAGGGAAACCCTACTCACTAGCTTTATCCTTACAAACAAACTCTAATTGCAAATATTCATGAACTCTATGACATAATAACAGATAAACGTACAATTCTGGTATATAATATATGTAGAATTCATGATTAAAAATGTGCAAGTTTTCCTTGGAAGTATTCAATGACCACATCTTTCTTTCTCGATATATTTTGAGTTCGTTTCCTCAATGACTTGCATACCCACACTCCTTTTACCCTTCATATGATTGACACAAATGACACATGTTTCATATATGTGTGGTCTTAAGAAAGAGGATTTTCGAATAGATTCCCCCAACATTTTTCACAGTCATGGGCTTCTCAACACACAATCTCCTTTTTTATCGCCCTCTTTTTGTTCCCATATTTATATCACTCAAGTTTAACTTTTTCAACACATCCCCTTTAACATTTCCATCACACATTTCACACACAATTGCTAGTAATAATTAATAATAATCTTAATTTAAAATTCTTTCCCAAAATTACAAATAACCAAGTGGACCTTTTTCTACACCAAAAGGAAAAAAGGAAAAAAAATAAAAAATATTACTTTGACGTCAATAAAAATTGAAAAATAGGTAATCTTTCTTGGAGTTGTTTCCATAACAAGAGCCGCTGGCGCTGCCAGTTCCTGCCATTCATGCTACAAAGATGTAATTGTATTTTAGCAATTGCTTCAGTGATATGTTGATTGTAAAAATTCAAGAAAATTAAATTTAATAGATTTTATGCCTATTTAAAAAATGATTTAAATGTTATTTAAAAATTTCAAGCCCAACATAATAGTATAATTGGACTCTTTTTATCACTAGTCAAAACAAAATTAGCAAAGCATGTAATGGAATTATTAATGAACATGAAATGTACAAAATCTAAGATCAAAATCTCAAATTTAATCTTTTTAAATAGATTTCAGATTTATGTATTTAAGATATCTACACTAATTCTTAAGTTATAAGTTATAATTTAAAAAAATTAAGAAGGAAAACTTTTAAAAAGTTTAAGAGGGAAATTTTTTTATTTACTTTGACAAATAAAAAACAAATGAATTAAGTTTAAATTATTTTGTTGTAAAATAATTAATATAAATTAGGTTATTAACATTGAGAATCAATGTTAGAATTTTATATTACTTAGAAATATTTGTTTATAAAAGTTAAACCTTTAATTGATTTTTATAATAATAAAAAATTGAATTTATGATGAAAATTTAAATGTTGTGTATTTTTGTATTGTTTAAAAAAGAACCAAAAAAAAATACCATGACAAAAAAGATTTGACATTTAATAAATAAGAACAATGTAAGCAAGGCCATGATATGGCAAATCTCGCCAAGGCTTTGCTTTGTTGTTGAGGATTGGAGATGTCTTTGGCGAAGTATTGTGTGATTGCATTGTTGCTAGTAGTCGTTGTATAATGAAAGCGCTGGTTGTTGGTCGAAGATGGCAAATACTATTGGCGAAGCATTATTCGATAGTGCGGCTGTAATTTGTTGCAAGGATGAGTTGGAAAGGAAAAGCGGCAAGTATGTTGGATTCAAATTTAGGGTACTAGATCGATGTTGGAGAAACATGTTTGAAAATGAGGGTCGTTGTAGAGTATAAGGATTAATAAAAGATGAGAAGTAATATGTTGTGCGGGATTGGTTTTAGGATTTGTAAAAATATAAAGAGAATAGCCTTTAACTTTTTTTTTTTTCAATTTTTTAAATCAATTTATTTATTGTTTTATACTCTCGCGAAAAGAAGATTCGCCTTGAAATGATAACGTAACATGGTCTGTATGAAGAGTCCATATAAAAGCAATAGCTTTTCAAAATGCCTTTGGAATTTAACGGAAAATGATGGCAGCGCTTTTAAAATCATAATTCAGTTCCGTTACAGAGGATACAAAAATTGTGGGCAAGTTTGACAGTATTCTACAACTGGCCTCTTTGAAAACAGAGTTAACTAAACTCAAAGCAAGATTCGATCATCATGATAATAGTAATTAATTCAAAGGCTTGGTTTAACCTTGACAGTCAAAATGTAGAAACAGAGGAAATTTAGGATTATGTGGTGGGATTTATCATCATTTACTCTTAAGAAAAAGAAATGGATTGTAATTCAATATTAGGTATGATGATGTAAAAAGTGTTGCCTAGTCATCTTCCAAAATATAAATTTTAAAAAATATTGATAAATAAAAGATGGTGTCTGAACCATGATTTGGAAGAATTTAGCCAAATAGATAATCCTCAGTGCTTAATACAAGAATTCTGTGTGCACATACCCAATACAAACTTCAGATTTAATCCAAAAAATATCCAATTTTTTTCAAAAACACATTCTATCATAATAACAGTGAAAGCATTTTATATCTAAAATAATTATTTTATTGTTAAATAGAAAATAATAAAATACAAATCATAATATGTAATGAAAAGTTTTATTACCCAACTCTAAATATTCCTTTCTACAAATTATAATATCAAATCAAAAAGTTTCATTACATAAACCCAAATATTCTTTTGTGACCATTCAATGTTCAGAGATTTCTTACTCTATAATGATGAGTATGGAATGGACTATGAAAGCAGTCTATCTCTAAGATGTTAATTTTTGCTATGTGCAAAGTAGATAGTACAAAGTTTATAATTTTAATTATAGAGTTTTATTTACTCCGCCTTAAAATGTTTTGATAAATTTATCACACTATAATATGTTTGCGAAAGTAAGATAGATTCTATGTAAGTGGTCACATGATTTAAGATTTTGATTTGAGCAGGTGACATTCAAAAATCATTTGCACCAATTTATTCATCCGAGTTTGATTAAAAACCATCTTAAAAAAGGTCAGAGAGGACAAGTTTAAATTGAGACAGAATTGTATAAATAATTGTTTGTAAATTTTAATGCTGAAATTCTTTATACTCTATAACGAAGAGGATGCAGATTTAAATTGAAGAATAGTTATATGTATGATTTTATATAAATAGATAGACAGGTATAACCTTGCATTGTGAAAAAGTATTGATGAAGTTATTTATACTGCTCAGAGGAGGATAGAGGATGTACATTTAAATTGAAAGAGAGAGTCATCTGCAATTTATTGGGCCTCTACACGTAGTTATCATAAATTTATTATATGTTTTTGTCAGAAATGTGAGTAAGATCTAATGGTGAAGCATACGAGAAAGACATTAAGTTTAAATTGAGGGGTGGACTTATGCCATTCAAATGCAGTATTGATAAATTTATTTAAAACTGCATGTAATTCATTGGAAAAGTAAAACAGATTTTTGAATATAAGCAAAGAGAGGCATGGCCATCAATATGAGTTGAAGTTATCTGAATTCCATAGGAAAAACGAGGAATAAAATCATATATGTACTTTATGGGAAAATGGAAAAGTACAATATATTTACAATGTGAATAGGTTTAATTGTAAAATCATTTATATTCCATAAAAAAGGATATTGGTTTTAATTGTGAGATAGAATTACATAGTTGACCTTTTTTGTTTGTTGATGATTTATCAATGCATTAGGGGATTGAAATTATGGGATAGAATTACATAATTGACCTAAATAATTTTTGTGAAATAAAATTACTTAATTTACATATATAATTTGCAGCCCGACCTATATAATTTGCAGCCCGACCCATATATTTTTGAATTTGAAAAAAACTCCCACAAGATTACTTAAGATTGAAATTGTCCGAGAGATTTGCATAACTACCCTATATAATTTTTGTGAAATAAAATTACATAATCAACCTAAATAATTTGCAGCCCCGACCTACATCTTTATACTGTTAGTGCTTTATACTCTGTTATATTCATCTTTAGTGCTTTATATTCAGTTTCTGAAAGAGAGGTCATTTTCAGAATTTGCCCTACACAAGAAGCAATGATAGGGGACCCAACTCTTGAGTCTTCACCGTGAAAAAATGTTCTGCTTGAAGATGAGAAATATTGCTTTCAATAGAAGATACGTTTTCCCTAACATGATGAGAAGCATTCATATACTTTGTATGCATGCATGCATTAGTATTAGGAATGTGGAGTGCATTATTGGTATTCGGAAACAAATAGCAATCTTATCCAACCACAGTATTGGATTATATGTTATGAACCAAGATCTTTTGCCAGCAATCTGAGCAACTTCACAAGTAAATGCAATAATTTTGAACTGTAAGAAACTCATAAAAGTAATCAAATAACCCAACAAATACAGCCAACAAGTGATCCCTTTCCACCTGCAAAAGAGAAAAGTAATACGCATAATTATAAATAAAGATCAACACCCCAAAGTCAAGCTGCGTATACAGGTTCAACTGAAACACATTCAATCCCTAATAATATTGGCATATGCTTTTGGCCAAATTATCACGAAAAACAAACCGAATGTTTACAGGGTTGCCATTTGCACACATCAAATGAGTACTGAAGAATAATTGTTTTGGACCTGTTTGAGAAATATATCAACATTGAAATGTATGTGGCAAAATTGAGCTTAAGTTCCAAAGCATATACAATGATGGTCGGGTAACCCTCATCCATTATGTATGATTCTGAAAACAATTAGGTCAACTAAGGTGTCCACCTGAATCTCACAAGGGCAATTGGTTTCTAGAGTTGGAAGCAATTCTTTGTTGCTGCATTGTGTTCAAGTATTAGTTGTTTCACAGATTCCCCAAGCTTGAAAAATAAAAGGAATCCATGGGAACACCTCATTGTTCAAAATCAACCCCAGAGTTTAATGCATTCCAAAGCTTCACACAAATGTTTGCTTGCATCAGGAACCTGGATTCTGCTTTAAATACTTTTTCCTCAATCTCTGTATGGTGTCTGGGACTTGCAAACTTATGTAAACTGTCTTATACAACTTGAAGACAGATATTCAAGACAACTTCTCTTACCTTTCCTTCACCGAGCCTTTCAATTCCCAAGGTAACACACTTCCTCTCATGGGTGAGGTCAAGAACACAGAAGAAACTGAAAGTTGCCTCTGTTTTGTACTCATTGCAGAGAGACTGCCAGATAACCGACAAAAGGAGCTTCTCAATCTCTTTTTCTCTCCTTCATATGCTTGATAATCAGGCTGGTGTCGAACAGCAGATACATGAAGACCCTCTGGAAGTAAACAGTTGCAGAGTGACCCTGCAAGCCCAAATTTCAGGATGTTAAGCTTGCATTTATATAAATTTGGTAATCACCTCTCCTTTGGATCAAGATCTCCTTTTTTCTCTTTTCTTTCTGTTTTTTGCTTTTGAAGAGATGCTTATTTGAAAAGTCCTGACTACCAAATTATAACTCAAGATTGGTGCAGTAAAATAGCAACAAAACAGGCGAGAATACAAATCTGTGATTGACAAGTAGATAAACTGAGAGCCCACAAAAAACTATAGAAAATGACTGAGTTTCACATATAGGGTGCAGCCAAACAGAAACAAAGGAAAGTAGACTTTTGATAATCTATAGCTGTAACAATCAAATGTTGATAAGTGATCTAAAAACAACTACTACAAAAATTGTTTTTATGTAAACCAGAGACTTATCATGTCCCTCTGCCCTATTCTCAGTGAACAATTACTGTTTTGGGTGATAGAAGTCTGATTCTATTTGTTCAAAATCGGTTGCAAATGCATTCTAAATCTTCTTATCAACAAGTTATTAAACCATTTGGAAACGCATGAAACATAGGAATAACTAAACATATGCAAGGGACAACTCTGAAAAGGCATCAGCAATTGAGAGAAATGGAAGTTAAAGAGTTGCAAACACTTACCAATTTTCGCAAGTCGGTTCACCCAGCCTGGGATAGAGTTTCCAGTCAATCTCGAACAGATATCATTACAGAAGTGGTTACAGTTCTTGGCAATAAGGTGGTATGTATCTCCATTGTAGTTTCCAGCATGCTGCTCTATAAATTCTCTGAGCTCAGCTGGGCTAAGAGTTGTAGATCCAATAAATACAGATTTACGAAATGTAAAACCTGGGCACTGACGAGGCTCCACCTCAAAAACACCACTTGTAGGATAATCATGTGCCCCAAATGCATACTCCACGCCATGTACTGCATCCATATTATTTCAGAGAGAATTTTTAGGTTTATGACAGATTCTTTCCAGATGCACCCTCTTGTACAGAGAGAATTATCAGGTTGGTTTTGACATATTCTTCCCAGATGCACCCCCCTGTACACAGTAAAAATATTATTACTTAAGTAGCAATGCCAGAACAAAGTCATTAGACATGGGAACCACATTTAGTCTGCAAACAAAACCATGTCTACATACTCTACACGTTAAAGTTGCTGATGAAATATCCCTTCAAATTTCCCAGACCGTAATCCACCATTCAATCAGGTAGCCCAAAACAATCCCTAGCTTTAAACACTCTGCAGATGGATTGTTTGAAAAATAAAAAGATCGGTAACATAAAAATGTTCCAGCACTGCCTAGTTTTGAACATTATGCCAGATTAGGCAGAGAACATGGCCTTCCAGAGGACAGCATCACTATAGAAAAGGTTTTATGATTTTGAGCAAGTGAAGCTCTGATCTCAACTACTACCCGGCCCTTATTAGTACAGGCACAGCCAAGTTCAAATCTTAGGTGTAAAGAAATTCTCTAGCAGGGGATACAAACTGGCCGCCTACTTCTAAAATGAGAATATAATAAGAAATGCAACAGTTCATGAAGGTTGTGTAAAGAAAAAAGTTCAAATGCTGCAAACATCAATATTTAAATCAGATATTAATATGTACAACACCCATAAAGTATTGAAACAACTGCATTCCCTTCCGGTTGATGGAAGGAATACAACCAGGGGAAGTGAACTTTTTATCATTTGCACATAAATGGATCTACCACCATCCAAATGGGAAGCCAAATGTGCAATGCAGGCAGATCTAAGGACTTTGACCTACAACGGAAAAAACACAACACAGCAACAGCTTACTAGTACTATAACTAACTCAAAACAAGGTCTACAATGAGAAATGAACGCATTACAGCTCTTTCATAGCAGGTTTCTCAATTCAATGGCCCAACAAACTCATTCTAGAGAGTAAAACGACAAACATCACCTACATCTGTAAATCCAAAGTTAGGCACCTCTAAGCATGTGGAAGATGCTACAATGCTGAAACTATATGATCCTCTAAGCATGTGGAACACAGTACAATGTTGATAGTATATGATCCAGCTACACCTCTAAACAGTGTAGAATATAGTACAATGCGATAACAGTATGATCCAAAAACAAAAGAAAGGGAAAGCCTTCTTACCTTCAACTCCTGAATGGAAGATTCCAAGTCCAGCCCAATAAACATACCCATTCATGGGTGTGAGATCATAAACATTAAGATAAATTGGAACCCCTTCTATAAACCTCATTAAACCTCTTGCATCTGCGCAGCCAAAATCATCTCCACCTTCAGTCTTAAAACGCCAAAAAAATATTTAACAAGATCAAACCCTAACACTCGAAAATGAAAAATTACTCACGTTACGAGGGCACTGATCAAGTCGGCAGGGCGAGCGGCGGTGGAGCTGAGCTTGACCAGAATGGAGAGCAGCAAGTCATCCGGAAGGGCGTCAAAATGATTCGCTCGAGTTTGACGCTTGCTGTTCGTGCATTGCGAAGAACCAGTAGCAGAATCCTCACGTCCGCATTTCGAATCCCGCCGACACACGCCTGAATCGAAGAAAATGTGTCCAAGGTATTCGATGTTGTATTCCTGCGGAGGTTTTTCAACCACGGTTCCAACGATGACGGTTGGAAGCGGATACTTTTTTTCTGTGATTTGGGGCAAACTGAAGCCAGCTCCCGTGCGTTTGCTTGTACAAGAAAACGCCTTCCTTCTGCAACGTTCTTCGAGACTCCATAGCCGTCCTGCAGGCAATGCCCCAGCTCTCTCAGAGTCCTTCACCTCCTGGCGCGCAGATGGAAATGAGAAATTGCACAGCGTGTAAGAAAGAAACAGGCGTTTTCCTCGAGCCACTCAAAACTGTCTAAAGCGACCTAATCTGTACATGACAGTCAATGCATTAATGTTTCATAACTGCTACGTTTTTTCAATGAACAGTGCACATAAAGCCAACGACCAATCAAATGTTGCCAGAACAAAAAAATCAAAAGCTAAAACTATAGTCCAGCCTCATTTAAATACACATGTCACAATACGATTGGAAAAATGCAAATGTTTAATTGCAAAAGTGAAGACAATATCCATGCCTTCGGCAGGATAATAAATGCTATTACTATTTCAATGGGACACATGGAATTAAATGAATTGACAAATTGACAAGGGTTAATAAATGCCAAGCCACTTGGCCATTTACATTTTTTTGGCTTAAAAATATAAAACCCTATAGCTCAATAAGGGGGAAAAATTGTCAAATCTCCCTTTCTCACCAATCAAAATTCTAAAAAATTAATTTATGTGAAATTATATTTATATAAATATGTCAATTCAAAGTTTATACATTAGAAAATTTGACATAGGTGAAAAAATTATCATTTGTGATTGGTCCATTGACAAAAATTATTGCATTGAAGTGAAAACT